>PVJX010015848.1:19951-41693 GCA_004027295.1 Dolichotis patagonum | reverse complement strand
GGTAACACATAATGCCAGTTACTAGTTACCTTGATCTGATCATTATACGTCTTATACTTGTATTACAATATTACACTGTAGCCAGACATGGTGTTACATGCCTGTGGTCCCAGCACTTGGGAGGCAGAGGCAAGAGCACCATAAATTCGAGACCAGCCTGGGATACATAATGAGTGAGACCCTGTCTCAGAACCCCCCCCAAAAAAGAAATACCACACTGTGCCCATAAATACATACAGTTAGCTGTTGAGATATTTTACACACACACACACACACACACACACACACATGTATGTATGTATGTATGTATGTATAGCTGGAATATGGCTAGACATGATGGTGCCTGCTTGTAATCCAAGCTACTCTAAAGGATGAAACAGGAGTACCATAAATGAAAGACCCTTCTCAAAATAAAAATGTCTGAGGATGATGTAGCTTAGTGGTTGAGCCCTTTCCTATCGTAAAAACCCTATGTTCAATCCTCCATATTGCCAAAAAAAAATAAAAAAAGTAACACCAAGAAAATATGGTGTCATAATATCCAACAAGCTACATAAAGTGACTTTATGTCAGAAAAATATCCAGCTGTGTCATGTGCTTTAAAAAAGTCAATTAAGATTAGAACTGGAAAGTATTCTTCATTCTTTGACTTTAGTAATAAGGAAGTTCTCAAGGACAGTAGTGGGATTTCACTGGAATGACAATGACAGTTGACATTTCAGTACAATGGTGGAAATTGGTTGAGTAGATCTGGATGAGGTAACTGTGGGGATGATCATCTCTCTGAGAAGCTTAGCTATGACAAAGGAAGATGAGGGAGTTATAGAGTTAAAGGAAAATTCTAGAATAAAAGAGACTTAAAACAAGAAAAGCTGATGTGAAAGAGAAATTAAAGATTTGGAAGACAGAAGGAAAATTGAGCTAGATTCCTGAGAATGAAAAGGCAAGATTTTCTCTATGAAATCAGGCAAGGGCATCTACTGAGAGTAAAGAGAAAGGGGTCAAGTAGGAGACTAGAGGGTAATAGTTAACTGTTAAAATAGAGGAAGTGTAGAGAAACTCTTTGAAATTGGAATTTATTAAGATACTAATCTATATGAGTGAATGATCTTTTTCCTGGACCAATATAGTTGCTACTGTATAAGAAAAGAAATGGTAAACATTAAATCTAGCTCCTCACCAGAAAACTCTGCACTGTATTTAAATGTTTCTGTAATACTTTTCTTTAGCCCGTTCCAGATGATGGTATTTATTGGCAGGCCAACCTTGACAGATTCCACCAACACTTCCGTGACCAAGCCATTGTGAGTGCAGTTGCAAACAGGATGGACCAGGTAATATTTCAGTGGGTTTGTCAGTGATCATCAGGAAATGAAAACATTCAGTTTGTTGCCAGTGTAGCTATTAGCCACTGGCAAGAGCTGAAGCCAGCACAGTGAATTCTGAATTCCTGTTTACTTTTTAACCCCAGACAAGCAGTGAGATCGTGAGGGCCATGCTTCGGATGAGTGAGGTTACTACTTCTTCTGATGCCCCCTTCACTCAGCCATTATCTTCCAATGAGGTGAGTTTCATGTTTATATGCTAGCTTTCTGACACATTCTTTAGTATTATAATAATTTTTTATGCCTGGATTGGGTTGAGGGCTAAACCTTGTGAAAAAGGAATTTTGTTGTTTAGGGTGGGACAAGGATTATCTTCAAGTGGTTAGTACTGAAATCTTCTGTTTCTTAGGTTACAGCTTTTAAAAAACCTACACAGTTAGCCAGATGCACGGGTATAAACCTCAGATCCCAGCACTCTGAGAACATGAAGCCAGACAATTGCGTATTCAAACCCAGCCTGGGCAACTGAGACCCTGTCTCAGAAATCAAAAATAAAAAAGGGCTAGGAATGTAGTGCAGTGCAAAGGATCGCAGTTCGATCTCTGATTTTTTTATATATATATTTTTTTAATTTATTTCTTTATTTTTTGATGTAGGGTCTCCCTATGTAGTTTAGACTGGCTTTGAACTCAGTATGTAGCCTCAAACTCACAGCAGTCATCCTGCCTCAGCCTCCTGAGTGCTAGGGTTACAGGCATGCACCACCACACCTGGCCTAAATTTTTTTTTAACTTATTATGTAACAAAGATAAATACAATTTTTTTCTGATAACAGAAGTAATTTTGTGACCCATATTCAAACAGCAATGAAATGTGTAATTTTTAGTTGTAATTCCTTACACTTCCGGAAAGTACATTTTCAGGAGTGGTAGAGATGTTCTTTGTAGCTGGTTAAATACACAGATCTATACAACTGTCAATACCCATGAAACCAAACCCTTAAAATATGTGCTTTTTATTTTTTGTAACATACTTTAATTTAAAATATACATAGTTTTGCATAATCCTAGTCCTAGAGATCCTTGTCAGGAGATCGGTATGTATCTTTATTCAGACCTTTTTTACATATGGGCTAACATGGGTACATGTATTTTTAACTCCAAAATGAGACTGTACTCTATATACTATACTATAACTTTTTACTTTTGTTTTGAGGTGCTGGGAATCAAACCCATGACCTCACATATGCCTGGCAAGCACTGTATGGCTGAGCTACATTCCCAGTCCTGTAACTTCTTTTAGATAACAATATCTTTTCATGTAGTATTCATAGATCTCATTCTTTATAATGTAATATCATATTTCACTTAATAGCCAGACTATAGTTTAATTGATTCCTTATCACTGATCATTTAGATTATTTATTTTTTATCTTTAAAAACAATGTTAGTATGAATACTTTTGGATTTTGGAGTTTGTTGACATCTAAAATTAAAATGTCTAACCAGGCATAGTGATACACTCCTGTAATCCTAGCATTTGGGAGGTTGAGGTAGGAGGATCAAAGTGAGATTGAGCCCAGCCTGGGCTACATAGTGGGTCCAAGGTCAGTCTGAACTGTATTGTAAGACCCTGTTCCAAAAGAATGAAAAAATAAAATTAAAATGTCTTACTTGGATGGGAGTATATACCTGAAATCCCAGCTACTTAGGAGGTGGAGTCAAGAGGATTCCAAGTTCAAAGCCAGTCAGGGCAACTTAGTGAAGCTGTTTTTTTTTTAAATAAAAAACTAAAAATGTAGTTATACCTCAGTAGCAGAGCACTTGCCAGCACATGAGAGACTCTGGGTTCAATCCCCATAACTACCAAAAAAAATTATTTTAATATGAGTAATTCTAAATTCTGTTTTGTTTTTGTTTTTTGATATCAGGGATTGAACTCCCAACCTTGCCTTTGCCAGGCAGGCACTTGTGCCACTGAGCTAAATCCCTGGCCAGCAATTCTAAATCCTTAAGACCATTTTCTACATCTGCTTTGCTTCATAGATCTTCAGATCACTACCTGTTGGCTATAACATCTCTAAGCAAGTCCTTGACCAGTATCTCACTCTGCTTGCAGATGACCCAGTAAGTCTGTTTTGCTGGGACTTTTCCCTGCTCTGTTTACAATTTACTTCTGCCTAATATCAGTCTCCTATAGCCTCATTCTCTACCAAGTCAGTTCAGACAGTTTCCTTACCATCACCTAATAGGAGGGTTCCACACTGCAGACTCTCGGCAGATTTACTCCATTGGAAACAGAATCACTGGACTTTTCATTCAGTTAATGCTCTCTCTCTTTCTTTTTAATAGCTAGAGTTTGTTGGAAAGTCTGGCGACAGTGGTGGAGGAATGTATGTCATCAGTATCCTTACCTTACCCTGACTATCCATACAGTCAGGCAGCTTGAGCCACGAAGCAGAATGGTGTCTTATGAAATAAAGATTTGGTAATAGTATACCAAATCAAAATATTGAAGAAATTTCCTATTGTTTCTGTGAGTCTTCAATAATCACATTAATGATAAACAAAGACTTTTAATCAACCAGAAACACATTTACTTATTCATTAACTAGAATTTTAAGATATTTATATACCATAAATTAATATGAAAAATGAAATAACATTTAAATTTTAATGAGAAATTAGGAATTTAAGACTAATATTAAAGTCGGAGCAATCAGGCCAAAATATTACTAAATGACCTTAATCTTCTACAAAAGACTTCTATAAGGCATTAGCATCTCTAGCCACAGCCACTCTGGAGTCTGTCATACAGGAGAGGTAAGGGGGTCCTTTGAATTGGGATTAGGGTCAGACACTTCCTAACCACACCCCATTTGATCCTTACGTAAGCAACATTATAGGCACACTATGGCATACCTTGCCCCATTTTTTCCACTGGACTGCTATGGATACCATCTACACCTACTCTTCATTCTAAAATCCTACTGCTCAATTCCCAGTGATGCAAATTAGTGGCCTCCCTAAAACCTTGTACTGCAAGAGCTATGGCACTTAAGTGAATTGGCAGTTAATGACTGCCTTATGATTAATAACACTGTTACCAATTTGTGGGACTGTGAGAGTTCTCTGGTTGCTGTTCCACACATGGACAACTTTCCCCTGAGACTAACAGCTAAAGCTAATCTATATTAGCATGCCACTTGCTGTCTTCATTCTTTTCCAGATTTGGATCTCGATGTGCCAGAATATTCCGTCTGGTTTTGCAAAAGAAACATCTAGAGCAGAAGCAAGTGGAGGACTTTGCAATGATTCCTGCAAAGGAGGCAAAGGATATGCTATATAAGATGCTCTCAGAAAACTTCATATCACTTCAGGTAACCAATAGTGTATAATCAGCAGCCAGCAAAACTGGTGAGAGAAGCTCCTTGAGTCTTCAGGCAAACTCTGTAGCTGTGAGACAGAAGTATTAACAAAGATGGGCCTGGGATTTAGCTCAGTGGCAGAAGCACCTGCCTGGCAAGCACAAGGTTGTGAGTTTGATCCCAGTACCAAAAAAAAAACAAAAGACATAGCAAGCACTGGAAGGGAAATGTGGAGCTTTAACTAGCCTATAAGAAATAGAGACAGCCAAGAAATTGGCTCAAAGCCATCCTGCCCCTTCTTCCCCTATTATCCTGTCCTTCCCTCAAGATTTTAAAATCTGTACCAGATTATATCTATTCATAGTCCCTACTGGGTCTTTGAAGCTCCATGTAGTAAGGAAAGAGGTCAAATGGATTATTGAGTCAAATCATAGCTCTGCCTCTTACCTAGCTACATTGAGCAAGTCATTTTCCCCATATATAAAATGGTGACAGACCTAGACGTTGTGGTACACACCTGTAATCCTAGCATGTGGGAGGCTGAGGCAGGAGGTTCACCATGAGTTCAAGGCCAGCCTGGGCCACATAAACAAGTTCATAGCCAGCCTACGCTACACAGTGAGGCCGTCTCAAAAAAAAAAAAAACAAAAATGGTGATAAGTGGTAGTAATAATAATGTACTGTAGTTTGTTGTAATGATCCTCCTGTCTCATAGTGTTTCCTCATTAAATATTAGTTGCCTTCCCTTTCTTTCCCACTTGGGATGCTAATAGGAAAGTATTAGTGAGAGGGTTGAATACCTCTAAATGTGGTGGCAGTTTATTTGGCAATTCTGAAGAACAGTGAAATTTCTCTTACTTTTCTTTCTATGGAAAATAGGAAATTCCAAAAACACCGGACCATGCTCCATCCAGGACCTTCTATTTATATACTGTGAATGTCCTATCAGCTGCACGAATGTTGTTACACAGGTGCTACAAGGTAACCCCATGTAGACCCTCTCCCCATTTCCTCCACACATGTTTAATGGGTATGCTTCCTTTATCCATTATACCTGAGCTGCTAAAGTACAACTGTGTGCATTTCTAGTCTTCTCTTTCCTCAGAGTGTAACCAACTTGATAGAGAGACGGCAGTTTGAAACCAAAGAAAACAAGTGAGTAACATTTTCAGTTGAATCATTCAGATTTTTCAAGGTCAAGGGTCTGGGGAAATTTTCGATAGAAATAACAGTATCCTCCCACAGTGCTGGGATTATAGGTGTATACCACCATGCCTAGTCCTTGAATACAGTATCTTAAGGACCAGTTTAGTTCCACTGAGTCATCATCATCTTTAGTTGGCATAAATCATGCATTAATCTGTACTTTTCCAATATACCCCTAATAAAATAATTTTGCAGATTCAGTTTATAAGAAAACTTCAAAATCAGGAATTGTTATATTCCCAATTGAATTTATAGAAAATGTCCTTAGACAATGGTATGATCTACCTTGGCCAGAAATATAGTAATGGGGGAAGTTGTGTCTCAGATAAAGGGTAAAAGGATCTTAAAATTAGGGAACATGCCTCAGAGTTGTGTTTGTCTAATAGGCGTCTACTCGAAAAGTCTCAGAGGGTAGAAGCCATCATTGCATCTGTGCAGGCCACAGGTGCAGAGGAAGCACAGTTGCAAGAAATAGAGGAGATGATCACAGCCCCTGAGCGTCAGCAGCTAGAGACCCTGAAGCGTAACGTCAACAAGTAAGCTTAATTTCAGATCTATATTTCAAAATACCTTCTGCAACCCCTCCGACCAACACAAGTGAACCTAGAATTGTGAGAAGTTGAGAGTGACCAAAGCGTTAAGCTGTCTTCTTTCCCAGCTCAGTTAAAGAATTTAATCTACCTGTTTTTCTAAGCCAGCAATTCAGAAGACATCCTCAGCTTCTTTGCACTGTTACTGTTTTCACCAAGCATTGTAACTTTTACTTCAGTAATGTTTCTCAAATCCAGGCCAGGGATATAGGTCAGCAGCACAAGCAACTGCCTGACAAGTGCAAGTGGAGGCCTTTCATTTTGGCCTTTATCACATGTTTCGTAGACCTTCACAATGACCCCCCACAAACTATCTCTCATAATACTTGCAAAAGTATTATCTTTAAAATGATTGATGCCATCACTGTCTTACTTCAGATGATTTATTCCTTATGTGTACAGCATAAAGACCAGACTCACTGGCATGACAGACAGCCTTTCACAATTTTGTAGCAGCCTGCCTGTCTTCATTTCCTTTCATTCCTCACCACTTACCTTTCTACGAATTGCATTGAATCTGTTGATTGCTTTGGAGAATACTGTCAACTTAACAGCCTTTCTTCCTGCAAATGAGGGAGGTCTTTCCATTTATTTAGGTCTTTAATTTCTTTCAGCAGTATATAACTGCTTTATTGTACTAGTCTTGTAACTTTTTTGTTAATTTTTTTTTAAATAAGTGTTTTCTTATTTTTAGGTCATTTACTGCTAGTTTACTGAAAAACAATTTTTGTATTTTTATTTTATATCTTGCAACTTTGCTGATTTGTTTATTCTAATAGTTTTGGGGGGGATTCTTTGTGAGAAAAAAAAAATATATATATATATATATATTTGTGTCATCTTTGAACAGAGAAAGCTTTACAGCTTCTTAGTAATCTAGATGCCTTTTCTTGACACATTGCCCTAGATAAAACCTCCAGTATAAGGTTGAGTGGAAAGAGCAGACAACCTTGCCTCACAGAAGCTTTCAGTCTTTTACCTTCAAGTCTGATGTTAGCTGTGGTCTTTTCTGAGATAGCTTTTATCAGCTTCAAGACATTCCTTTCTCTTCCTAATGACCACTCGCTTAAAGCTTTGGTCACACTCAGCTTCTCCCAATTTTAGAACACACTAAGTCCTTTTACCTCTATTTTTACACGGACTATCTTTCCTCCTTTGTTGTAAGTAATACTATAACCTCCCCCAGCACAGAAGCCCTGCTTGTGCATCCTCAGCAACTTCCACAGTGCCTAGCATACAAAAGATGCTTAATAAATGGGAAAATGAACCATTGGTTCTCAGTGGTTCTCAACCATTGGTTACTCAAAAGTAACCAAGCAGCTCTCGGTAACCACACCCACCCCAGCTTCTAATCTCTAATGCACTAATGATTTAGTCTGCTGTAGGCAAATGCTTTCACTTTTTCAGGTTGGACGCCAGTGAGATCCAGGTAGATGAAACCATCTTCCTGCTGGAGTCATACATTGAAAGCACCATGAAAAGACAATGACCCAGAAGAAGCATCTTCCTCAGAATACCTGAGAGATGGAAAGAAAAACAAAGGAGGTGCCCCAATACATTCTCTGCACTAAGAGAAGTTTCAGGTTCTTGTTGTGAAACTCTCTGTCCTTACTGCTCAGTATCCACCTGAGAGTTTGAAACAGCGTGGTGGTACATGCATATAATGCCAGCACTCTAAAAGGCTGTGGCAAGAGAATCACAAGTTTGCACCCCCATGGGCAACTTACTGACCTAGTGAGATCCTGTCTCAAAAGATAAAAAGGATAAAAAAGCTAGGAGTGTAGCTCTGTGTAAAAGCCCTGTGTTCAATCTCTAATACCACAAAAAGAAAAAAAATTTAACTTTTTTTTCTTTTTTAGGGGGCAGTACTTGAGATTCACTGTGCTCTACCACTAAGCTGTATTCACAGTCTCTGTCAGATAAGGCTCACTATTCTTGAAATCTCCAACCTCCTGCCTCACCCTCCCTAGTGATGAGATCACAAGTATGCACAACTATGCCCAGCTCTTTGTATTCTGAGACTCATGTCTTGGTAAGTTGCTCATGCTGACCTCAAACTTGGAGTCCTCTTGCCTCAGCATCACAAGTAGCTGAGATTAAGAGTTTAACAATTTTTTTTAAGTTTGTTGATTCTGGTTTAGGCTTATCTCATAAAGTATTCTTCTCTCACCAAATTGTGGCAATGGGAAGAACCTTTAAATCAGTGAGATTAATCATCTGTCAGACACATCAGTTCTCCTCAGGGAGTCAGCCAGGCTTTGTTGGAACATCCCTCACAGTAGGAAACTTGTTCTTTAGCCATCAGTTCCATTTTCAAAAGTCTATGCCTGTTCTTTATTTTTGCTGAACTGTAGTGTTTTAACACGTACACACACACACACACAATGTGAGAAATGCAAGAGGACTGTGGGACAGGGAGAAAACTGATTTTCAGAAGTAGGAGGTGGATTGGCTAAACAGTCACACTGGAATCTGTGGATAGAAGACACATTTGCCAGTTCCAGGCTTCTGCACACCTGAACTCATATATGTAGAACATTTAACACGGTGTTTGACATATAAGCACACAATGAATTATTAATTTCCTCATCTCTTCTATTGCCTTAAAAGTGGCAGCTCCACATTTTCTCTCAGTATCATGGATATAGTTTTTCCCAGCAGGTTCAATTCATTTAAAGCAGTTAAGTGTTGTTCAGTTTCCTTGTACCAAATTTGTTGCAATTCTTTAAACACTAGAGTGTCAAATAATTGTCACCATATTGAAACACAATATACAAAATAAGTGAGAGACCATCTCTACCCTTAATCCATGAGCCATCATAGTTATAGGAACTATTATGTATCAAATACTGTGCCAGACCTTAGTGATCCAAAGATGAATATGCCTTGAACATACAACCTAAAGGAAAGATGGAAGTACAAGTATTACGCAGCTATAGTGGAAGAGTAAGTACTAGGTACAGAGAGGCAGGAAAGACAAAGAATCCAGAAAGAAAGGATAAAAGTGCCCATCTAAGTTGTGCCCAGTGGCTCAGACCTCTAATCCCAGCACTGTTGAAACTGAGGCAAGAGGATCGTGAGTTCAAGGCCAGCTTGGACTACTTATCAAGACCCTGTCTGAAAAATGACAGTTTGGCCAGTGGCAGGCACAAGCGCCTACCTGGCAAGCACAAGATTGTGAGTTCAATTTCCAGTACAAAAAAAAAAAAAAAAAGACACGCTATAATTTGAAAAATCAGGATCTTTAAGGGGAAAAGAATCCCAGAGGGGAACAGCCTGACTCTTGGGACAACTACAAATAGTGTTCAACCAAAAATTAGGGTAAGGGCCCTTCCAGAATTGAGGCTAGAGAAACAGACAGCAAGGCCTTGGCCATAGTTTGCTAAGAAGATTACCTTATTCTGAGAGCAATGAGGAACACTGTGACTGACACGATCTGCAAAAGTGGATGTATATATAAAGTGGCAGCACTTCCCTGAATTGACAGGGGCAGGGCTATCAAGACTTATAAACATGAGAAAGCCTTGAACGAGAGCAATGGAGATTGAAATCAAGCAAGATTTGAGAAAGCTTTAAGGTTTAAATCTTCGACAGTTGTGTGCCTTTTGAGATGAAAGAGGTATGGTGTGTTAGATTAATGGTCAACTTGTTAACACCCGGCTGAACTGAATCAGCATGGTGCTGGCTGTGGAAGGCCCCCCTGAGGATTGTTATCAACACCATAAAAGCAGAACTGGAGGGCAAGATGATGTGCTGTTGGTTCTCCTGAGGAAGCTTGTGCTGGTTTTCCTCATACAAATGTTGCCGGAGCTCTGGTCCTTTCTTTGATCATCACTTCCTGGCTCTAGTGCAGATCCCTCAGCCTGCTGGCACAGATCCTTCATCCCGCTGGTGCAGACCTTCTAGCTTCCAGCGCTGATCTTTGGGCCTTCCCAGTGCAGATCCTTGATAAGGACTTGTATGAGACATTGTCACGGGCCCTAGGCCTCCAGCTGGACTCATGCAGGACGTTGCCATGGGATCCAGGCCTTCAGGTCTCTAGTGTGTAGACAGAATTGAGCTCTGCATTTGACTTTTTGGGTGAATATTACAAAGTAAGCCTATAAATTATCCAGTATTAAATCAGTTCCCTTGAAAATGCTGACTACAATACAGCATCAAAGATGCCTTTTGGGTGTCTGGCTTAGAAATGTAATTAACTAATTATGGTTCTGCAATAAGAGGTATGCAGAGCACTGTGGCCTGGAGGTGCTTACAGTTCAGCCCAGAGCCGGTAGAAGGTAACGTTGAGTCCAGAAATAATTTCGGTCTAGGGAACCACTGTCCTCAATAGAGAAGATAGGAAGAAAAAAGAGCTGAGAATTTGCAGGTGTTCTATTGACATTACACTCAGGAGTGGTACTCAAGTTACACCCACATTTCCCTGACATTGGAAACGCTTCCCTCCAGACAGCATAAAGCTCTGAGGGGAGGTGTAGCCGAGCCACTAGGGGGCGCTGCCAGGACGCAGAGGCCACCAAGTCACTCAGTGACGGCTCCAGGGGTGCTGCTACTCCTGTCCAGAGGTCCAGAGTTGGTGAGCTTTGCGCAGGTGTGTGTGGTCTCTTAGACGTCAGGCCATGGCCCACACACTACAGCTTGAAGTGGGGACGGCTCATCCTAACAGGCCCTTTCTAGAGGCCTCAGCCAGGCTTCCAATTCAGGTTGGAGCAAGGGACCCATGGGAGAGGTGAAAGGCAAAAGATGCTGAGGTGGGTTGGGGGGCGCTTTCTCCACTATGTGGGCTCCCCACTCAAAGACCCACCTACATGCTTGGGCCCTACCTGTGAAGTCCTACTCAAACCAGGCATCTCCTTGCCAGCAACTCCTTTTCTGCCTTTTTGCAGCCTTGGCCCTGCAGCCCTTAGCCCCGCCAAGGCCAAGCTACCCATGAATCAAAATGTGGATCTGGGTATGGCCATCCTTCTACAGTCCAGCGACCAGACTGTCTTGTTGACTTGGAGGACAGGCACTCACAGAACTTCCCCCAACTTCTAAGTACTCCTGGATGAATGTTGAGGGTACAAGGCCAGGAAAAAAGGTTGCTGCTCCACTGAGCCTTCAGTGGGGACGAGGAGGTACCTAACCAGTTGACCCAACCTGTGCCCCACCTACTGTTGGGATTGGGCCAGAGAGGGGCAAACAGACTTAAGAGTAGGGAGTCCAGCACTGGCCATCATGACCTGCCATCTTTGAGTCCCAGTTGCTGGATGTTAGGCTTCAAGAAGAAAGTGGGCTACAGCTGCCCAAGGACCAGTTCTCTTGGGTACCTCTGGGGTTATGGGAGGTGAGATGGGCCTAGGAGGGGTCCCTCTGTCTTTACCAAGAAACCTCACCACCAGACAGCCCCTATCTTCCTTGGCCACTAGGGGAACCATTGACAAGGACTGGAGGCCAAACCCATGACAGTCCTCATCCATCTAATATCTACTTCCTCAGCTTCTAGCCAGCTTTTCTCTTTTGTTTTCTTTTTAGTCCGCTTACCCATCTAGGCTGAGCTAGGGCTTCCCCAAATACCATCACATCACTATCTACTTGTGATCTCAGGAGTCACAGCAGCATCTGCAAGTAGGCCTGACAGTGGAGGAAGGAAACAGGACTCGGGAGTTCAAGCAACCTGGTTCTGTGAGTAAGAGTTGGGGGTAGGGCCTAAGAGAACCAACCATACCCAATATCCTCTCCCTGCCTTACCCCATGTTGTTCCACTGAGTAGTATGTGATTAAGAACAGGCCTCCTAGGAGACCCTATGCCTGAAGATCAACATGTCTGGTCTTAGGCCCAGATCCAACCAAACCCAGGTGAGGTGAATGACCTTTTGTGGCTCAGACCAGATACGGAAGCTGCAGTAGCTGCTACAAAAGATGGGACAGACACCTGGCTTTCTCCCCCAGGACCTACTACCCTTTGTCTTGTAAGTAAAAGCTTCTTCCTTAGGCTCTAACATACCAACATGTACACAGAGTTCATTCTCTTCAGGACAGAATTTTGAATTTGTGGGTGGACTTGGCATGAGTTGGTCTGCTGATAAATTAGGAGACCACATGAGATCAAAGGCACTGACCAAAGGTTCTTATTCCAACTGACTAGTATAGAAGATCTAGGTTTAAATGTCAGCCTTCCGTGTAGGTACAACCCATTTAACTCTCCTTAAACCTGTTTCCTTTCTGTAAAATGAAGTTAATTCCTACCCGCTTACCTCCTGCTGTGGCTAGGATTAAATCACCTAACATAAGGAAGTTCTTTGCAAACTAAGACACAACCCAGACAGAAAATGTCATAACGCACTGCAATACAACTAGAAGAGGATGGAGGAACCCGACCTATGGTCCTGCCCATGTCCACATGGCTGCAGACAACTCACAGCAGAGGATGTAGAGAGGGTCAGCACTGGAACCAAGTTTGCTCTCCGGCTCTGGCTGCAACATCTGGTCAGGTAAAGGTGAGGAGCAACTTGAGCTGGAATTGTCTAATGTTCGTATGGTCAGAAAGAGGAAGAAAGAACTGTTCTTGGAAATCCCTGTGGAATATCCCCATCAGGTGAAAGTGGAGTTTCCATGGACCCAGAGTCAGCAAAGGATGGAACATGGACCCTTTTGTCCCAAACCAGGAGTCGAAAATAAAATGCATCACCCCTCCCCAGCCCACCTCCACGACACTCACAGAACATTCACAACCTTTATTGTGGGTGAGAACTTTGCTACAGCTTTGGGAATAAAAAGGAAAATTACAACATAAGTCCTAGGCCCTGGAGGAGCCTTAAAAAAAAAAAAGGATTGGGAAGGAGGGCACAGGGGTCCTCTCCACCCAGGAAAGGTGCAGAATGAGCCAAGCCTAACCACGAGGCCAAGTTCTCTGGAAGCTTAGGTCCTGGGCTGATTGGCAATAAGAAACATTGTGGACTTAAATATATAAATAGAGAGAGACCTAGGCAATAAGCTAGGCCCTCCCCGCTTCCAAACCCCTGGAGATCACAACTAAGGCCTTATCTTCTTAGTCGTACTGGGAAGTAGGAGGCAAGGGAAGTCATCTTTGGAGTGTTTTGGTTTTTCTTGTTTTTGCACACACAAAAAATCTGCAACTCAAAATACAGATCTCTCCATCTCTGCAACTGCCTGTCTTGGTTTTGCCACCTATCTGTGGCTAAAAGGAATGGAATAAACATGAAAAGAATGGATGGGTTTTAGGGATGGGAAGAGGGGCATCTTAGAGACAAGAGGAAAAACCTTTCCCCAAATGACTCTAGATATAGTGAAGGCTGATGATTCAGCCCATCACCCCCAACTTACAACTCATCCCATTTGCTTCCTACCGCCTGGGTTAACAAACCCAAAGGAATGTGCTGCCATCTAAAGACCATTTCCAAAAATAGACCCCAATGTCCTTAAAAAAGAGGTTAAATATTAACCCTCTGGGTGCTGGCATTGTTAAGCAGTTGAGGCCAAAAGTCATATCCGTGAAGATCTGTCTGGCCTGTGGCCAAAACCCCCTGACAGATCAGAGTGGCCAGGGGTTGGGACACCACAGCATACCTGCTCAGTGTGGAGGGACAGTGAAAGTTTTGTAACTCAAGGAATTCAGTCCAAAGAAATGATGTCTGACCGACAGCCCGTCAAAGAGGGACCAGAAGGCAAGGGTCCTCCATGTCCCTCCCTCAAGGCCCCTCCAGGAGCCACAATGCTGCTGACACGGCCAGGAGGGGGTGCTGGAGTGGAGTTACTGTGAGAGCTACCCAACGTGGGGGCCAAAGGGCCCAGAAAGTGGGAAGGGGTCCCCCGGTACTGGAAGAAGTGGCCAAGGGCATCCTGTTCATCTAGCGAGGTGATGACAGAAGGAGCATAGTGCTGGGAAGAATCAAGGGCACAGATTAGGATTTTATCCTGACTTACTTACCTCCCATCACTTACCTTAGGGACACTTTATGGGATAAGTCAACCCCTATGAGTCCGAAGGAGTTCTCAAGAAGCAGGAAATCTATCTGACTCTGCCTCCCTATACCCTTCCCCTCTGCCCACCTTGAGGCAACCCCACCAGCTCACTAAATTCTTGGCCTTGTAGGCATCTGCAGTGGGTACACTGTCCAGCTGACACACGTGGGCACTGTGCTCTAAGTGCTTATGGTATGTAGGGGTGAGTAGGCAGGGAGATAACTACACTAAAAACTTAACAGAAACAGGGGATCTAGGAAGACAGGGAGGGAAGGAAGCTTCAGAGGCAGCAGATCTTTATGGGAAGAGAAGGGGCTACTCACCTGACTCTCAGTCTGAAGAAAAGAAAATAAATCTAAACCTGGTAAGAAAAGAAAAATCAAAATCAACCTCTTATAAAAAGTTCCCTTCCAAAGTGTGAGGTTGTGAGTTCAATCCCCAGTACCAAAAAAAAAAGTTCCCTTCCAGCTGGGTGTGTAATCCCAGCACTTGGGAGGCTAAAGCAGGAAGATTGCCACAAGTTTGAAGCCAGCCTGGGTTATACAGAGTTCAAGACCAGCCTGAACATATAACAAGTCTGTCCAAAAAAAAAAAAAATTCCTTTCCAAGAGATCCACGTGGCTCTGAAAAGGAGCCAAGGTTCTGAGGAGGGCATGGCAGTACACAACTCCACCTCAGGATCTGTGTCCTACCTTGGATGTCAGCCCCCAGTGGGAAGGCAGGTGGGTACTCATGCAATGGGAGACTGGACAGGAAATCACTGCCCAGCGTGCCCATCACAGGACTCCGCAGCACCGAGGGTGGCTGGTGACTAGACGTCAGGACTCTATGAAGAGAAAAGAGAGCAAACCACAGATGCCCACACCCAGCTCAACTTCCCAAGTTGGTTTCCTGTACTCTCCAGCTTTCCCTTGCCCTAGGAGGGTTTGCCTGATGATCAGAAAGCATTTCTTACTGCTTCCCCTACTCCTTTTGCTGTAAATTCTGCCTTTTTCTTACCCTTTGCTTCCAGATAAGGCTGGGATGGCAGCTGAGGTGACAGGACAGTGCTTTTTGGTTGGTGGCAGATCCTCCTCATCAGATGAGCTTTCTATTGTCAAGTCAATAATTTCAACCTTCTTCTTACTCTCTGATGGATTTCCTTCTTGGACTGGGCTGTACTGGAGGCCTGTGGTTGGTAAGAAGAATGCATCTTAGAAAAAGGCCCATTCAAGATTTAGCTCAGCTAGGGGACAGAGGGTCACTCACCGTCCAGCCCATACCCTGGCGGGGGGCAAACCTCAGATGCCTCCTTTTTGGGTTTCATTGGGCACCAGGATCCATCTTCCATAAACTGAATCTCATCACAATCCGAACAGGAATTAAGAATCTCCATGAATAAACTAGGGGAGGGGAAAGATGAAAATTCAGGAGGGTAGGAGATGGCTGGCATAGCAGTCAAGAGTTCTGTGACTCACCTTGTACCTCAATTTCCTCATCTGTAAAATGGACACATTAGCCACTCTACTATGCCTCTCTGACTTGTTAGCCTTGTGAGAAAAGTTAAGCAGAGTAAGTATGTAAAAGAGCCTTATAAACTTTGGGTTCTAGGTTTTAAAATAAATGTAATCTGAGCATTTGTTAGGTGTAATTCTAGCAATGAGAGAGAATTCCATAAACCATCTCAAGAAAAGACATCATAATGTGATGGTGCACACCTCTAATCCCAGCACTTGGGAGGCTGAGGCACAAGGAGCAAGGAGCAAGTTCAAGGGCAGCCTGAACTACAAAAGCAGACAGTCAAAAAAGACACTGGAAGCCATAATGAAGGCTCTGGAAGGGAGTTAAAACCAGCTAGGAAGAAGAAATTCTTGCTTATGGAAAATAAAATGCTTGAGGAGGTTGGTAGGCAAAGAGCTTAACAAAACCAGGTCCTCAAAAGAACCCTGTTACTATGCTCAGCAAGAGCTCAGGGTGTGGCTTAATGGTAAAGCACTCATCCAGCAGAGGCCATGGGTTCAGCCCTCACTACAACATAAAACAAAACTAGGCTTAATAGAAGGCAGGTATAGGAGGTAGTTGTGGTAGGAGCTTGCTGTAGGTAACAAAACAGTTCAAAAGAGTGGTTCTGCCACTCATAACCAGTGTAACCTTGAGCAAGAATCTCTCAAGGCCTGTTTCCTCATCTCTATTGATGGTACTTACAGAGTTTTTATGAGAATTTGATGAGATAATGTGCAAAGTGATCAACACAATGCCTTTTACATACTAAGTCATTAATGCTACGCACACACCTGTATATGGAGTGCTAAAACAGGACGAGAGCTGAGGTTTATGTGAGCCATATTTATTAAAAGGAGGTTCTAGCTAAAAGGCAGCAAAATGGCCCTACCCATCAATAATAAGTGATTCATAAGGAGCCTTCTTGTCACACACAGGACATGTCCATGTTGGCTTCTTCTCATTCATCTGTAGGTAAAGGGCAGCATCGAAGCTCTGCAGGTGGGCACAGGTGAGAGCACGGCATGGGACAGTCAAGCGCATCTTCCCTAGCTGAGGAGAGGAGAGTTCTGTAGTCAGAGCAGAGCCCCCACTCTGGTTTCATTCCAAAAAACTGTAGTATCCCTAGTAAACCTTGTCAAAGACCAGAGGTTTAACCCAACCAATCTCTCCCTTCCCTTCTCCCCTTGTACCCACCGGGCACATGAGTGACACCCGGAGACTCGTAGTAGCCACTTCACTGTCAGGGTCAGCAGTCAATTTCTCCTTTACTGAAACAAGAGTGAGGCCATAGCTATGGGATCAGCAAGGGAAACCCAGGAATCAGCAAGTCCAGAAGCAGACAGCCCTGGCTGAAAGACAGCCAAAAAGACTTTGGAGACTGATGAGATGTCACATGGGAGTGGTTTGGGATATGAATTATAGAGGCTGGGTGTGAGGAAAAGGCTTACCCAACTCTGAAGATGCTTAAACATAGCTAGGTGACACTTTGGCTATGTTGGCTATGACCTAGAAGGAACTGAGGCATCATGTGAGAGTTACATTGGAACCCATATCCTACCAGGGCTGGAGTTAGAATCTGAAGAGCAAAGCAGATGTGCGATTGGAATATAGCGAGTATCATTCATTGCTTACAAGTGCTTCAGTTTCTCAACCGTGAAGACAAGTAAGGTATATGCAAGAAAGTTGGGATTCACGTGAGCGAGGTTATCACACATGACCAATGGATTTCATTATGTAGGCCGGAGAGCCAGAAAACTTGGAGCCAGATCAGAAGGGAAAGATGTTACTCACTCAGTGCCCGGGAGTGGTCAGGGTTCCGGATACCCTTTGCTCTGAGTTTTTGTAGAAGGGTTCCTGCAGTCAACTGCCTCACGAGGTATACAGACAAGGAGTAATTCTACTTGGGATGGAGAGAAAAAATCAGCTTCTGCTTCTAATACCACCACCACCACCCTCTTTTGGTCCATGAAGACCAGAAACCCAGGACACTGGATGGCTCCTGTCTGCCCTTGATGATCCTTTCCAGTAACCCTTTTTTAGCTACACTCACCCGTCCAAACTCAGATGACCAGTTGACCACGATGGTATTGGGAACAGTGGCTGACAGTCTAGCCAGCGGTGTGATGTTGATGGGGCGGCTGGGCCTCTTGGGCTCAGCACCGTTCTTGGTCGGGGGAAGGTAACCCTGAGGAAAGAACTGATTAGTGGAGAGGAGGCTCTGGGGAGGGTTCTGCTTTCACAACAAAAGGCATCTTGTCATAGGTTACTCACTCTCCAGGGAAAGGCCAGCTCTCTCACTGAACAAGAGGAAGATGGTTCATTCAGTGAAATATAGTATTATGTATGGGGTTCATTCCTCATTCAATAAATAAGGAAACCTTATTTATCATCAACCAAGAAAATAAGAACCTATTCACTGAGTCCTTGAGGAAGAGGAAAAAGGACATCTGACTTCTCTCAGCTCAGCTCTGGGATCATGAGTTCTCTAAGAAGTCTTTTCTTTTTGTGGTACTGTGGAGTGAACCCAAAGCCTTTGCACTGAGCTACATCTCCAGCCTTTTTTTTCTTAAAGAATGTCTTCCTCAATTGCCCAAGCTGGGTTCGAACTTGCAATCCCCCTGCCTCACCCTCTCAGGGTGCTGGGGATTGTAGGAGATTGCCACTAAACCCAGCTAAAAAGTCTTTCATGAACCTTTGAGTTGAATTAATGTCCCTTCTCTGGGTCCTGACAGAACCTCTGTTCAACTTTATCTTAGTACTCTCTAGATGACTCTACTGTCAGTAAACTGAGTACCTACTAAGTGCAGGCACTATGCTAGGCACATCTTTCACAGTAGGTTTGCAGTTAATATTTATGAGCTGAAACCAGAGGGGTTGCTGCCAGAAGAAGGAAGAGCATTTACCGGTAGGGGGCACAGTTTCCCATTGACCTTGACAAAGAGGTTTGGGGGGAAATAATCTTCCTGGGGGCAGCTGGTCTCACAGAGACAGAACCTGGTGAGAAAGAACAAAAGATGAAAGAATGGGAAGCAGTTTCTTGGGCTGAATCTGGCAGAGGCAGACAAGCCTAGAAGAACAGTCCTGAATCTCTGTAGCCCTCAGTATCCAATAATTCCAGGGCTGGAGTGGGCAGTGACAGAGCAAGTCTATCTCCTAGAAATACCTGGTATACTCCTATTTCACGTCCACCCTCGGGGTAGTCGAGTGGGTTGGAGACAGCAACAACTCACCTCAGCTGCACCTGTATGGTATAATCGCATTTGGCTCCTGGAAGAACCTCTCTGTAATAAGGAAGGAGAGGGAGAGATGTGAGTATGGGGCCCCCAGAGGGAGGGGTGCACGGACAGACAGAAAGTTAGATGTCCAAGGGATAGAGAAGCAGCATTCAAAAGAACAAGAGGCAGGAAGATAAACAAGGAGAGTGATAAAGAAAAGAAAGAGAACACAGTCTGGGGTAAGCACCTATGAATGAAGCAAAGGACGGAAAGAGATATACCTGGACGTGAGAATCTGCTGCACTTGCTGGGGGGTGAGGGCAAAAGTAAAGTGCGCTTCCTCAAACCGCTGACTGGAAGTGGATGCTGAGGACACAAAGAGGCAGTTATTCCCTAATCCATGCACTGGCAGCCATGGGAGTTGCCTCCATCCAAGACTGCTGATCCCACAGGACTAAAACCTAAGAAGGAGTCCAGCCAAATCTTAAGTCCAGAAAGACTGAACGACCACAGGAGTCATACCAAGGGTGGTAGGTCGAATGAGCTCCCCGTAGACTTCATAGAAAGGCAATGGTTTCATGGTGACATCAGGATGCACAGGCTGGGGGAGAGGGGGGTGCATGTCCACCTCACGCTTGGGGCCCAGCAGGGTACCTGGGCCCAGAAGGGCTGGTGGAATGGGAGCTAGAGGGCCAGAGGAGCCTACAGGAGAGGTGCCAGGGGGCAGAGAAAGCATGGAGAGATCAGAGGGCCCCAGGGTCTTCCTGGGAAAGCGACGACGGTAAAGCTCTTTGATCTTCATCTGGATACTAGGGGCACAGCTGGACTTGAGGAGGTGCAGGGCCTTGGCCAGAAGCTCGTGTTTCCGTCCACTCTTGTTCCGGCCAGCAAAGCCAAGGAGCACCTGGAGCTCAGACACCCGGAAACTCATCACCATGTGCTGTGGAGAAGAATACAGCTTTAGAATCCTAAGCTTACACTGACCTGTCCTGCCACGGACAAGTGCTTCTTTTCCACTAGCAGTGATCAAAAAAATGCTTTGTAGCTAGTGGATTACTTCCAGGCAGTTAACCTGATCAAGGGACATCTCAGTCTCATTTTAACAACTCTCAGGTCAGCCTCGCCAGCACCTCCCAGAGATACAGCAACCCTACTTCCTTGCCCACAAGTTGATCAGTGTGAAAATAGAGGATGGCAGACAGCAGGCCATGCCCAGACACAATTCTGAGTCTACTATGGCCTCCTACCTCCAGCCTAGACTCAGTTAAGCTGCTTATCTCCTCTCATGCTCTTTCTCAGATCCATCCCAGCCTCCTGTGAAGAGGTCAGGAGACAGGAGGAGGAAGAGAAGACAAGATTCAGCCCAAGCAGCTCCACGGGGAAGGGGCCAGGTGGCTAGAGGACTGTGCCCCATGGCTCACCCTTTCCAACCACCTCAGTGTACTTCTGCTATTTTCCCCAAGCCTCTACAGCTTTTATGGCCAGGAATTCTAGGTCCAGGGTGCAATGCTCTCAACTCCTCCAAATTTTTTCTTAACATCATTTATAACTACTCTCCCTTCAAGAGAAACAGAACCAAAATTTGTGTGTGGGTACGGTGGAGGATGAAGCGGTGGGGGGTGTTATCAGTGAATCATGAACCCAGGTAAACCACCTGTTCACTCCATCTTCCAGGAGCCAATATCCTATTTTTCTCTCACATGGAAAAAATAAGTGATTCAATCCATCCATACACCCCAGTGGGGCAGGGGATGGAAGAAGAGAGGGCCAAGTTCCCAACAGAGGTCCTGGGGGGAATGAAGGTAGGAACCCTGGGCCAGGGCACAGAGTCACAAGCACCTCTAAAGCCAAC
This sequence comes from Dolichotis patagonum, assembly GCA_004027295.1. Classification (NCBI taxonomy): domain Eukaryota; kingdom Metazoa; phylum Chordata; class Mammalia; order Rodentia; family Caviidae; genus Dolichotis; species Dolichotis patagonum. Next base: position 20,691 of record PVJX010015848.1, on the reverse strand, counting down.
TGAGTCCAGCGGCTAGACCTCAAGCCTGCCTAGGATTGTGGCTGTTTCAAAGGACAGAACAAAGCCAGGAGACTAGGGAATAAATCCAGTGGCTTTAGGTTCTGTAAGATATCCTCAGTGGTTAGGTCAAGACTGTGTGGTGACGGGAGGAGGGCTGTGTCTTTAAGGGGGTCCCTTCTGTGAATCTCTAGACTTTGTCACAGAGAAGCCTTGATAGCCCTCCACAGTCCTTCACCTCTTAGGCAGCTTTGTCTTGGACCTTTTTTTTTTTTTTTTTTATGAATGCGATGAAAAACTTGCTCTTCTAGCTTTCTCCTCATTCTTATCTTGTCTAACTTGTCTATCTCTCCATTAGCTTTACCTATAACTTCCGTCCTTTCTATCCCACAGTTTCACACTCCTCTGCCTCTGCCCAAAGACAGCGGCTCGCCGAGGCAGAACCTTCCTCTCAGCCTCCAGGATGCTCCTGCCCCACCCCTCGAGGTGTCGGCCACACAGCCCCGCCCCTCTGTCTCGGCCACCGACTGGTGCGTCCCAAGACTCAGATGCCACCAGCAGCCCCAAAGCCTCTACCCTCTAAGCCGTATTTCCCCCGGAGCCTCCCCTACCTTTGCCCCCCGTGCCATCCCTAAATATTCCCCATACGGTCGCAGCTCTCGGCCTGATCCACTCGTTCCCCGTGGCTCTACAGCAGCTCTCCCCCCTGGCTCTACCCCTACAACCACCGCTGGCACTAAACC
>PVJX010015848.1:0-19851 GCA_004027295.1 Dolichotis patagonum | reverse complement strand
CGCCCGCTCCGCCCCGTCCGGCCCCCTACACCTCCCCTTCCCGGCCCCGCCCGCCTGGCTCCGGACAGGCCCCGGCCTCAGCCCCTCCCTCCGCAGCCGGCCCGGCCCCCGCTGGTCCGCGGCGTGTTGGCAACGGCGTAGACCGGGAGGAGTTCCCTGCCCAACGATCGCGGGGTCCCGGGGTAACGGAGAGGGGGCGGGCCCCAGGTTCTTGGGGGAGGAGGGCTTTGCTGCCTTGGAATGGGAAGGAGATGAGCTTTTAGGGAGTCAAAGGTACTTGGAAGATAGAGGGAAGGTCTCGGAAACTGCTGGATCGCTGAGACATGGGGGAGGGGTGGCGACGTTGGAGCGAACATCCTCAGTCCATCTGTACAACTTTAACCAGCTAAAAACAAGAGTTCTACCAACTTGGGAGTGGGTGCGCTCTGATTCACTTTAGAGAAGTTATGGAGTCACGAACAGTCCACGACAGCTATTCCTGATCCTCCAGCGCCCCCCCAACCCACACCACCTACAAGTACTGATCGGCCGCCAGACAAACTCGGCAGCAAGAAAGTTTGATGCAGAGACCGAGACTTACCAGCACCTTTGCGGGGAGCGGGGAGCGGGCTCGAGAGGCTCCGAGAGTGGGATTGGGGAGGTGGGGAAGGCAGCTTGACACCGCTCCGACAATCTGCACTGAAGGATCTGTCCGGCAGCTGGACTCTGCAGCCACAGCTCCGCCCGCTCAGAGCTCAGGCTGGGGCCTCCCCCTCCGGGTGAACCCGCCAGAACTGCCGAGAGAGGAGAGGAGGTGGAGCCCCAGGCGGCAGAGGGAGGGACTCGGAGCCAGAGCGGGAGATTAACTCCTCGAGTGAGTGGATCTCCAAAGACAAGGTGTTGGACCCCACCATTCTCACTGCCTCTGTGACCTTCGCGCTGATGAGTGGGGCTTCAAGTGGAGCATAGCTAAAACTGTGGATCAGGGATCTTACTATAAAGAGGTTCTTTCTTGGAATGAGACCTCTATCTCCCTAGGGGAAAAGGTGGGCTGCTAAATAGAAAGTGGACCTAACCCACACCCTCTGCAACTGTACCTCAAGCCTCCATCTCAAATATGAAAACTTATCACCAGAGATTCCACCTGTGATGTAGCCGAAAATGAAGAGTGGAGGCTTCCTATACACACACACCATCTTTCTGGTCCTGTCTGAATTGCCTGCTCTTTTCTTCAAAGCCCTTGGCCGTCCTGGCACCTTATCTCACTTTCAGGTCTCAGAATAAATCTGTTTCTGCATTCATAGAGATACTAACTTTAGGGTACTGTATCAGATATTGAAGCACTAGTTAGGAATCATTAGGTATTGAGGACATACATGCCTTGCAAGAGCTCACAGTCTAGCAGTAGAGACATGTTAAACCTATAATCAGCATGCAAAATAAAATGCTTTCATAAATACTAATAATAATCTCCCCATTTAGCTTAAACCTCTGTTGTGATCCTTCCCATGAGACCTAAAGTAAGCGAGAAGACTAAATGTTCTAGCCTGCCACTATTCCTAGGCACCTGTTGAACCAGAATATGCATGGCCAAATACTTTGTAGTGTTTGGTTTTGGTTTTTGTTTTGGTTTTGTTTCCCCCTGGGGAAGATGGCCGCCCTTCTGACAGGTTCCTTCCCTGATACTTTGCTGCCTGAAACTGTAGGCCTCTAAACTAATTTGGGTAAGTATTTTGTGTTTTGTTGTTTGTTTGAGACAGCGTCTCACTAGGTAGTTCAGGTTGGCCTTAAAATCATAATGTAACCCAAGCTAGCCTCAAACTTTCAGAAATCCTCCCACCTCAGCCTCCTGAGTGCCGCAATTACGGGTTTGGGCTAAGTATTTGATTCTAAAGCCCAGCTACTGCCTGTAGTAATACCTGGGTCTTCTTCATATTTTGTTATTTTGTTCTGTCCTCCGGATCAAAAGTTACTCTGCATTAGTTTTTATTTTCTAGAATGTTTTCGTAATTGTAGACATGAGGGGGAGGGTAGGGAGGATTTAAAAAGAGATAAGCTTTTGAGGGATGAATATGTTCATTATCTTGATTGGTAATTTTGATTGTTTGCTATATATATGACAACATTTATCAAATTATGTACTTCAAATGTAGCCTATGATATCAATTATACTTCAGTAAACATCTCAAAATTTAAATGCAGGCTGTTCTTTAAAAGTTAATTTGAGGTTGGGACCTGGGGTGTAGCTCAGTAGTAGTATGTGTGCTTAGTCTGCATAGGCCCTGAACTCAAGCCCCAGCACCAACACATACACACACAAAGTTAATTGAAAATTCTAGTATCCTATAGGGTAATAGATAATGAAGTTGAATGTCATTCTCCATACAAGCCCCATGAGAACAAGAATCTTTTCTGTGCCCTTCATACTCTACCCTCAGTATCTGGCACATAGTAGACACTTCAAACATCTATTTAATAAGTTAATGTTACCAAGCAAAGGAAGGAAACTGCCCATCAGGACCAAGGTCCTGATTGAGAGTATTCAAAGACAGTCTGAATTCCACCATGGCCCATCAAGTTTCCCCTCTCCTCATCCATACATTCCCGCCATCTGAAGCTTGGAGAATGAAGAGGAAGTAAAGCAAGAATAAGTCCATAGCAGAGTCCTGTTAGCCCAAGAAGAACAGAGGAACACTGGGATTACAGTTACTTTAGGGGGAAAAAATACTTATGATATCAATGAAAAATCAGGTTTTGGAGTTTGTGAGGTTGTAAGGAAGATTATTTTAGAAAATGAGGAGCTGGATGGGTTCCACTCCTGTGTTAAACTCACTCACCACTCCCACAGCTCAACTATCCTGGGCTCTGCTTACAGCAGTCCCACAGAAAGCCAAAGAACCGGCTTCTGAACCAGAGCTATTTCCTGACTCATTCTTGAGTTTAGCCAAATGATCTCCCCCTCTTGGGACCCTCCCCTCTGCAGTTTCTTCACTGTCCCCAGCCCACACCCTCTGTGTAATGTAGGAAAGTAGGTCCTTTGGTGCTCTTTGCTAACTATGAGCCAGCGAGCTGGAAGAGAAAGAGAGGTTCTGTTCCCCTTTAATATAAATAGCTCAAGCCCTTTTGATGCCCCTCCTTTGGCAACTACACCACTTTCCTTCTCCATCAGTCCCTCCTTTCTCCATTTCCTTTGCCTTAAAGCAGGCCTGTACCATTCAACAAACCCCAAAGCTGACCTTCACCTTCTCTAGAATCTGACCTACATATTTCAGATGTTGTTTTTCTCCTCAGCCAAACTCTAGAGCCAGTCTCCATAACCATTGTGTAGCTCCCCTCTCTTCCAACTTTACCTCCCCTTTCATTTGCACAGAAGTCCCAGCCCACTCTTTTCTCTGAATGCACTCTGCTGCTGCTGCTGCTGCTGCTGCTGCTGCTGCTCCTGCTGCTGCTCCTGCTGCCGCTGCTGTTTTAACCCAAAGGGGCCCAGCAGAGGGCAGGCTGAGAGAAGGTAAGGAGAGGGAACTGTGTGAGGACCACCAAAAGGTTGGTTCCAGATTTTGGAGGAACTCACTCACCTAGCAGCTTGGTTTGAGGAGGGGCAGAAAGAGGCAGAGGCCTGAGGAAATGGCAGAGAGATACATTTTTTTCAGTCCCAGAATAGAACCAAAAGCAAGAAGCAAACTCAGGGTATCCTGTGCTCTTTTCTGAGGAATCCGACAATGTTTTTGTTGGCCTTTGAGACAGAGTCTCGCTATGTAGTTCATGCTGTCTTGAACTTACTAGGTAGCACAGGCTGGTCTCAAATGTACAGCAATCCACCTGCCTTAGCCTCCCAAACGCTAGGATTTCAGGCTGTGCTGCCACAGCGGGCTTTCATTCCTTTTTCTAGCAGAGACAAAGAATGCTGATTGAACACACTGTTTAGCGAGGCCAACCTGGGCTACATTGTGAGTTCAAGGCCAGCATGAAATACATAGTAAGATTCTGTCTCAAAAAAAAAAAAAAAAAGCTATTTTACATTGAGTATTTTGAAGATAATTCAGATTTCTCAACCTCCTTTTAAAAAGATCATGCTCCTCTACCTATAGACACCCTTAATTATAGGAATAAGAGAATTCTGACTTCTTAAAGCAGGACTTATTCATATTTCATATATATCTTCCATTGTATTTCTTACAGCTCTTTAATTTTTGTGAGTTTATATACTAGTTTATGGATAGACTTGGGACTTTTAGAGACCTGTTGAAAAGAGTGGAGCTTAATATAGGATTGAGATTGAGATTCTTGTCCAACAGATTAAAGATTCTTTGTAGGGATCAGAAATGAACAAAGGAATTGAGAAGTGCTTATGTATTCACAGAACTTCTGGAAACAAAAAGGCAGAGATAGGGCCCAATGGAAGATGTTATAGCCAGAGACAGAATGTTCTGTACCCTTAAGGATAAAAAAGGAAGCTATGGAAAGGTGGGGTGGGGTTAGATCATAAGTTCAGGAAGTACAGAGAAAGTAGAAATTGGCCGGGAAAAAACAAAAAAACCCAGGCATAAGGATGCATGCCTGTAATCCCAGCGCTGAGGCAGGAGGATTGCATTTGAGCACAGGCTGACCATCTTCATGATTTGGTGAGCACCTGTCTCCAAAATAATAGGTAGACAGATAGACAGATGGACAGACTTGGGATATTGCTCAGAAAAAGCCCTGGGTTCATTCCCCAGTAGCAGGGTAGGGGGCAGTTTTAGAAAAAAAGAGATTTAAGAAAGAAGTTAAATCTCATTTTCACTGAGGACTTGTGATGTTAATCTTGATTGTCAACTTGTCTTGAGAGATGCCTAGATTAGTAAAGCACACTTCTAGGTGTGTCTGGGTGTGTCCTGGGGGTATGACATTCTGGACTGTTATTTAGTCACTGAACCCTTCTTCTGAGGACTCTTTCCCTGATCTCTACTTCCTTGATGCTATGAGCTGAGCCACTTGCCTTCACCATGCCCTTTCTCCAGTGTTTCTGCTTTGGAGCTAGACAACCATGGACTGCAAGCCCTGAAACCAGGAGCCAAAAATAAGCATCTCCTCCTTTAAATTGAGTCAGGTATTTTGACCCAACAATGGAACATTGACCAACAATGGGGCTGCTTTTCAAATTATGAATGGATTGTGACCAACAATTTTTGAGTATGAGAGAATAGGGGGAGAAAGCAAGGGTAAGTATTGTTTTGTATCATTTCAAGTATATACACACAGGATATAAAATATATGTTTTATCCTGGATTACAAAGATTGAAAGGAAAGCTGCTGTTTGTGATGGAAAAAGAATGAAATAATTGCCAAATCTTGGAGGCAATCAAGGATGTCCATCAGTAGGTGAATGGACAAATAAACTCCTATACATCCAGACACTGAAATATTATTCAATACCAAAAGAAATGAGCTTTCAAGTCATGAAAAGACATGGAAGAAACTTAAATATATATTACTGAGTTAAGGAAGGCAATCTGAAAAGGTCACATACTATGTGATTCCAACTACATAGTATTCTGGAGAAGGCAAAACTCTGGAGACAGTTATGAAGGCAGTAGTTTCCAGAAAAGGGAAGGGAGGCTGAAAAGGCAAGCTACAGAGGAGTCTTAGAGTAATAAAGCTACTCAGTATAAGACTGACATGGTAGACACATACCATTATACATTTGTCTAACTCCGTGGAATATACACCAAGAGTGAACTCTAATGTAACCTATGAACTCTGGTCAGTAATGATGTGTCAATGTAGGTTCATCAGTTATAACAAATCCAGCATTCTGGTGAGGGATGTTGGTAATGAAGGAGGCTATGCATGTGTCACAGCAGGAATGCATAGGAAATCTTTATACCTTTTACTCAGTTCTGCTGAAAGCCTAAAATTTATTTGTGTACTAGAGATTGAACCCAGGGCTTTTACAATGAGCTACATCACCACCCACTTTGTACCTTCCTCTCCCTTTTTAAAATTTTGAGCTGAGCATGGTGACACATGCCTGTAATCCCAGAACTTGAGAGGTTTAGGCAGGACAATTGCTGTGAGTTTGAGGCCAGCCTGGGCTACATAGTGAATTCAAAACCAGGCTGAACTACATAATGAGACCCTGTCTCAAAAAATCAAAAAATAAATCATTTAATTAAATTTTAGACACATTTTTCACTATGTCAATTAACTGCCAACGCTAGGTTTAAACTTGGAATCCTCCCAGAGAGCTGGGATTATAGTTGTACACAGTGGTGTATAGTTGTATACCACACCCAGTTTACAGTTTTTTTAAACAATTTTTTTATGTACAGTGGAGTAAATAAATTCCTTCCCCAACCCACTCTTTTGATAGAGAAAAAACAAAACAGTTATACTCAACACCATCTTGCTTTCTGCTTTATTTTCCATAAATCGGGTTTCCATCCACACCTCTGGTCTTATCCATGTTGATTTCAGACTTTAAATTCTCAGGTCTTGGGTCTGTTTGTCAGATTAAAACCCCACCCACACTCCCTAGTGGCCACACCCACCCATCCACCATAGCTTGATGGAGCCTCTGTAAACCAAGGATGGTCTTTATTCCCTGAAAGAAAACAATGCAAGAATGAAATGCACATGCTTCCTATATGCTTTGTCTGAACCTGCCCATGTCAACATGCTACAAGAGACTTTCATCTTTCTAGTCTAGAGAAGAAAACTATGTGCATAGGAGTGGGGAAAAGATAGTAGGATAGCTGCTCTCTGAATGAAAAAAAAATGAGTGAGAAATGCTGGAATTTGTAGAGCCCTGCCCTAGGGAATAGCTCTGTGCTTCTAAACTACTGTCACTCGTGTGTGTGTGTGTGTGTGTGTGTGTGTGTGTGTGTGTGTGTGTGAGAGAGAGAGAGAGAGAGAGACAGAGACAGAGACAGAGAGACAGAGAGACAGAGAAAGAGAGCGATAAGGGATTGAACTCAGGGCCTTCACACTGAGCTATATCCCCAGCCCTTTCAATTTTTTTGTTCTAATTTTCACTAAATTGCTAATTACCAAGTGGGGCCTGCACTTTCAATCCTCCTGACTCACACTCTCCCACTCCCTGCCCCCAAGTGCTGGGACTGCAGGTTGCACACCAGGTCCTCATTCATCTGTCACTGGCATCTCCCTACCCTCAACCTTAGGAGAGTCACTCAAGCCCTCTTTTCAGTTTCTATTACATAGTCTCACTCTAGCTAGTAATGGATTCCTAACTCTTCCCAGTGATTCTCCATGCTTTATATTCTCAACTGACCTTAACTCAAATGTTCTGTGTCCCACAGGACTCCTGGTGGGAGTAAAAGGAGATTCCAGTTCCCTTCACAAGCCTCTTCTCTCAAAAGTCCTTTTTCCAAGGTCCATCCCTCATCACCCACAACTCACAGCAGAGAATTCTTGTTACCTCAGGATGGATAGCAAGGCTGCCTCACTCCTCTTGTATGCTGAGAATTCGAAGTAGGATATTATACACATCCTGCTCCATGTAGCCCTGTACATGGCAAGAAAGACAAAAGGAGATAAAGAATAGGAAATGGAAGAAACAAGTGCTGGAGAGATTCTATGGTACAATGCTGTTATTTACTGTAGTCCTCGCTTATAACTTCAGTTTTAAAATACTTAGCCTTTCCATGGCTATTTCCCTATCCTTGCAGGAAGGTAATAATGCCTACTTTTCAGGGTTGCTGTGATGGTTATAATTATGAATATGAAACAAAGCACCAGAGCCATAGTTGTTCTGTTTTTCAAAGGAGCAAGCTACCCACATTTTCTTCCCTGGTTAGGACACTAAGGTGCCCTGCAGGAAACCCAAGAAAGGATATAGAGGACATGAAAAGACTTTACAATAGGTCAGGAAACAGAAAAAAAAGAGGGCAAACACTCCCCCTTTCACATTCATACACAGCCTGTCTTGATCCAGCTCAAGAGACCCACAGACCTGGCACTGGATCCAGCACCCTGAGAAGTGGTAAGTTGGTGCAGGAAAGAGAAGGGATTCCAAATATAACACCCCCTACCCAGCTGGATGTCTTGTTCACCCTCAAACTCCACCATGCTCACCTGAGCAGCATTCAGGAGATGATTCCTATAGGTAGTAATGACCTCTTCGTTGTTTTTCTGGGAATCCTGGGAGTGAACAATAATGGAAAGTCACACGACTAACCTCTCCCCATTCATTCGGGTGTGGGGAGCAGCAAAGTGGAGTGGTCAGATGTACTAGCGGCTCCCTTGGCCTATCACAGGCCACCCTGGCCTGACCTCTGTACCTTCCAGAATGTCTCCCAAATGTCCATCACTTCCACTGTCCACCCTTTTCTCTAGCAGTGTCCACTTCCCAGAAGACCAAAACACACCTGCAGCTGCAGGGCAAGGCGAGCATTTTCCCCCCGAACCGATAGAACTTCCTCTGAAAGCTGTTCCAACTTCTTCAACAACTCCTTGATCTGAAAAGGAAAGAAAGGGAACCAATGGGGCCTGGGTCATCCATCTTCTCCAAACACCAGCCAGGGTCAAGTTCAGCTTCTTTTGGTTGAGTATTTAATACAAACTAGACACTTTTATATACATTTCCCCATTTAATACTCAACACTGCCTTTCTTCTGAGAATTTAATACTTCTCTGAGGGAAGGATCATTATCTACATTTGCAGATAAGGATCCTCAATTTAGTAATTTGTCAGAATAATACAGGTAATAAGCAATGATAATGAGTGATACAATTATGATTAGAGTCAAGACCTCTTTGATTTTGTAGTCTATGCCAGTGGTGGTGAACCTATGGCATGTGTGCTACAGTCAGCTGTTTGTTATCGCTGAAAGCTTTAAAGATTCACCATCACACTGGGGATTTAGTTCAGCAGCATAAGTGCCTGCCTAGCAAGTGCAAGGTCGCACGTTCGATCCCCGGTACGGAAAAAAAAAAAATCCTGTCAAGAGCCAGCTCCTGTGGCACATGTCTGCAGTCCCGGTTACTTGGGGAGTTGAGGCAGGAGAATCATTTCAGTCCGAGAGTTTGGAGGCAACCTGGCTAACCAAGATTCACCATCACTGGTCTATGGTCTTAATTCGGTATTGACTCTTAACCCACTCTGGCTGTTGACCACTGAGGGGGACAGAGATGAGTCCTAGTGTCTCATGAGGCGCAGACCCAAATGCAGTTAATTACAGCCAGCAGTAATATGAATGGTGCCAGTAGGAATAAAATAGCTACTTTTCTAAGGAAGAGCTCTGGTATTTTAGAACTCCTACTCATCAGATTTTAGGACAAGATAGCCAAGGATGTTCTGGATGCACCTCACCAGCTACTTCTAGCTGCCACTACTTCCCCAATTGGCCTGAAGTAGTTATTCTCCTGCCTCAACCTCCTGAGTGCTGTGATTATAGGGATATGCTCACACTAGACTTCAATAGCTAGTTTTTATCAAGTACATTTGTTCTAAGTATATAATATATATATATTTGGTGCTGGGGATCGAACTCACAACCTTGCGCTTGCCAGGCAGGCACATAAGCCACTGAGCTAAATCCCCAGCCCCTGTTCTAAGTATATTTAAGATCTTATTTAAAGTAATTCTCACAACTACCTTATTATTAATCTCCTTAGATATGTTAAATAACTTTCCTAAGATCCTGAGACAACTAGTAAAGTTTTTTGTTTTGATTTGTCTTTCATAGTGCTAGGGACTGTACCCAGGGCCTTACATATGCTAGACAAACACTCTACCGCTGAGATACACCCTCATCCTAAGTTTTATTTTATTTTAATTTTTTATTTATATTTTTTGAGACTTTTTTTTAACTTACAGGCTATGTAAGTCAGGCTCAACTTGAACTAAGTAGCCCAAATTGACCTTGAACTAACAGGAATCCTCCTGCCTCAGCATCCGTAAGTGCTAGGATCACAGGAATGAGCCATTACACCCAGCTCTGGGCATAAATTTTAAAACTGAAATTCTATCTAGACAATCCCACATCCTTAACTACTATGCTACATTTTCTTTTGCCATTTTTCTATTTTTACCTTCTCCTTCATCAGAACACAAAATTATTTCTTTCGTTAACCCCACTCCACCTAATTCCTATTTTGAATAACATTCCTTCTGTTTGTATGTACCCTATACTAGGTAAAACGTGTTCTTTATATATTTAATTGCTTTAAATTTGATCATTAATTTACATTTATGTCTGAATTCACAGGTAGTTCTAGAGCTACTAAATTCATTTATAAATTGTTTAGAATTTGTAAGATATAGAAATTTATAGACTCAACTACTTTTAAAACAAACATTAATTAACTCCAATATATAAGGACAATTTTCAAACTTTTTCCCTTTGCTTTGTTGTCTTTTTTGCTAATAGAAATCTTTCATGGAACTCATTCTGAAGCAAGCGGGGAAAGGTGATAGCTGGGTCTATTTAACCCATCAGATTTTTTTTTTTTTCCTTTTTTGAGACAGAGTATCGCTATGCAGCTCAGGCTGATCTTGAGCTCACTTTGTATCTCATGCTGGTCTCAAACTTGCAATGATTCTCCCCGCCCAACCCATCAGATCTTGAGTCACCTCCAAACTTCAGTAAAACCACAACAACCCATTATGCTGTTAGGGCCTCTTCTCAGGCTAATACACTAAATCAAAATGTTGCTGGTTGTGGTAGCACACACCTGTGATCCCAACACTCAACAAACAAGGCAAGAAATCTTTGAGAGTTTGAGAACAGCATGGGCTACATAGTGAGACCCTGTCTTACCTCATGGTCAATAAACCATGATCATGGTGCTACTGGAATAGCCCTAAGCACCCTGTTTCTGAACTGTGAGTCCTGAATTTTAGTGCCCAAGCCCTCTTCTCTCTTCTATTCTTATCTTACCTCACCTCCAATCTTAACCCCAAGAGCCTCAGCTCCCACAGAGCACAGTGTAGTCCCTGCAAATGATTAATACTCTGTTTGAGGCATAAATCCGACCAACTAAATGTTGAGAGATTTGGCTTAGTAAACTGCTAAACACAAAAACAATGTTTAACCTCTCACCTTGGCCTCCTTGTCCCGACAAGCTTCAATGAGATGCTCTGTCTTCTCTTTCAGCAGCTCAGCTGTTTTTTCAAACTGCTCAGAGCGCCCGCGGAGCTCACTGGCCTGGCACTCCTGCTTGGCAGCCAGGGCAGCCAGGTCCTCACTCCGGCGGCGCTCCTCAGCTGCAGCCTCCCGAAGCCGGCCCATTTCCCGGCAGGCTGTGTTATACTTTTCCAGCACATCCTTTAGTTCCTGGCCCCAAGCCTGTGCCTGGGCCACCAGTGAACCTCGTGTTTTCTCATGCTGTCGTAGGCTGGCAGCCTCCCGGGCCCTCAGCTCAGCCACTTCCTCTGTGGCTTGATAGAGCAGCTGCTTCAGCTTTGTGATCTCCTGGCTCTTTCCACTCATTGTGGCCTGAACGGCCCGAAGCTCTTCCTCTAATCTCCCCAAGTCTTGCTCCAGGGCTGCCACTTGTGGGGAGGCTGGGGACTTTGAGAAGGCGCCTGGCTCCCCACCAGGGGCTAGGGATGCCCGCAGATGCTGGTTTTCTTGCTCCAGCTGGGCCAGCACCTGTTGGGTCTCACGGTGCCTGTCTACCAGCGTGCTGATGCAAGCGTGCAGCTCCTCCAGGGGCTCGGCTGCTGTGCTCCAGGCGCTGGCTTTGCCCACTACATCTGGGGGAAGGCAGTCCCACAGCTCCCGCAGGCCACTGCTCTGGGAAGCCAGGCGCTTGCGCAACTTCTCAGTGGCCTCCTTCTCCATGGCCAGTTCATCAGTCAGCAGCCCCACACTCTTCTGCAACTGCTGTACCTGGACCTGTGCCTCAGGCTTGGGCACAAACTCTCTTTGCAGCCGCTGGCTCAGAGACTGCAGCTCCCCTTGCAGTCGTTGCCGCTCTCGGCCTAGCTCCCCCAGCTCCTCCAGCAAGTTATTGTTACTCAGTCTCAGTGCTGACACCTCCTCCAGCTGTCCCTTTGCCAAGCCTCCTCCTGGGAACTGTTCTCCAGGGGCCCCTAGAGGTTCTCCTCGGGTCCTGGGGGCCCTCTTCTCCTCATCATGCTCTTTGATGCACCCCAGGGCTGTCTTTAGGACTCTTGGCCTGGTCTCCTGGTCAGGGACCTCCGGTTCTGCCTGAAGTCCTGCCTTTGCGCGATCCAGCCTCACCAGCACCTGCTCCAACCGGGCTTCCATTTTCTCCCAGGCAGCTGCAGCAGCCTCTGCCCGGGGAGTCCCCAGGGCTCCCTCCAGGATTGATCTTGACAAAGCCCCTCGAGCAACATCCTTTTCTCGCCACACTGCAGCCAGTTCCTCCCTTAGTTGTAGCAGGAGCTGGTTCATGGCTGCTGTGCCCACTGGCTCAACCCCTGAGGCTTGGGGCCTCTCTTTCTGATCAGCAGGCTGCTGTCCAGTATGACTGGAGAGAAGGGTCTGTCCTCCATTTGTCAGTTGCTGTTCTGTGGCCTTTCTGGTAGCCTCAGACCCTGGGCTCAGGAGGGGCCCCTGTTCTTCTGGTTGGGACTTTCCATGGACTCCATGCTGTACCTCTCCTGGGGCTGACTCCTCAACCCTCTTGGCCTCTTGGTTGACTAAGGCTGCTGACTGCTGCTGCTTCTTTAGTGCTTGTATACGCTCAGCTAGCAGTTCCAGGGGACAACCTTGCTCCATGCCATCTCCTCCAGGTCGGAGTCTAGATCCCTGCCCTTCTGGAGCTCTAGGGTCTTGGGATAGAAGAAGCTCTAGTTCCTGCACTTGCTCTCGAATCTGGTCCTCTAGGCCCAAGTAGGCCACAGCCTGCACTTTACATTCTTCTGTCTTTCGAACTAGCTCCTGTTCCAACTGAGAGACTTTCTTCTGCTCTTCTTCATACTTCCACCTCCGCTCTTCTGAGCATGGGTCTTCATCCTCATCTTCCTCCTGCTCCTCCTCAGGCTCTGCTCTCCATGGGTTCTTACGGAGAGAACTCACATGGGGCTCAGATGGAGAGGCCTGGGGTGATATAAACAGAACAGTAGAGTGAGGCCATACTACTCAGCTTCAGAGAGCCTTTCTTCTTGTAGAATACATTGATGCCCCAAGAACTAGTAGGAGATAGTTCCAATGAATTAGCCTAGGGTGAGTCAGAAGCAAAAGAGGGAGACACTTAGATTCTTACCTGGGATGCAAGATCTGGGTGTTGAACCAACCTCTCACCTATAAGAAAAGACAAGGGCAAATGAGAAAGGACAGGTCAGTCCCATGTACTTCTAGTCCATGCACTATCTCCAGACTTTCTCTGAGAGTCACAGTGTTTCACAGTGTGAGAGTCACAGAGTTTCACAGTGTGATGACTCGACCACACAGCTTCCTGATGCCAGAAGTCACACTTGTTCAATAAAGTCCTGGCTATACAGCAACACCAGTGTCCTATCCCAGAGATCGGTTACTCTCTCATTTTGTTCACTATGCATTTATCGGTCACTGTTCCAAGCACTAGGACTTCCTTGGTGAATAAAACAGAAATGGCCTGTCATCTGAGGGGCTTATGGTCTAGCAAGGAAAAGAGATTGGCCAACAATCACCTGAATGATATACAATTACAACTCATAAATGCTGACAATAACACTGGCCAGAGTTACCCTCAGTGAGAGACAAGGCTGCATTTAGGAATTTTGTGACCATGCTTTTGCGAAGCTGAGGTCATCTCATTATAGTAGGAATAAATAAATTCAATTAAGGTGACAATCATTTGTCCCGTGGATTACTTCATGGGAAAAATGGAATACTATTTTTTTGTTTGTTTTGGCATTACAAGAGATTTTTAATTGGAGCTTCACACATGTCCTTCCCCAGCCCATTTTATTTTATTTTGTATGATTTTTTTTTTGGGTACTGGGCACTGGCCTTCACACTAAGCTACAGCCCCAGTCCTTTGTTTTATCTTTCCTATTTTTTAATTTTAAGATTGGATCTAACTAAGTTGCTAAGTTGCCCAGGCTGAGCTAAAATTTGGGATTTTCATAGCTGGGCATGGTGGTGCACTCCTGTAGTCCCAGTACTTGGGAGGCTGAGGCAGGCAGGTCATTGCAAGTTCAAGACCAGCCTGGGTTACAAAGTGAGCCCAAGGCCAGTCTGAACTGCACAGAGAGACCTTATCTCAAAAAAGAAAAAAAAAAAAAAAAAACGCCTTCAGATTCTTCTGCCTCGGCTCCCCAGAGTACTGAGATGACAGGCATGCATCACCTCACCACAGTTAATTCTTTTTTATTTTGAGACAAGTTACCTATTGGACTGGAACCTGTAAACCATCTGCTCCAATGTCCTGAGTAGGTAAGGAAGTCTTTTGAATTCTTTGGTTATTGAGGAGAATCTAGAAATTACAGAAGAGCTTTTACCTCCTCGCTGCCGCCGGTTCAGGGCCTGCCGCAGCAATCCCCATAGTGCCTTGTCTTGTGTACGCAGAGCATAATGCAGAGCATCGTGACCCCCACTGTCCACTGCCCCTGCGTCTGCTCCGTGGCTCAGGAGTAGTTCAGCCACCTCTGCACTGCCTTTCTCACAGGCCAGAATCAGAGCTGATCTGTAGGTGGAGACAAACCTGAGAATAGGCTTTCCTCACAGAATCCAGGAATTCTGGATGCAGAAAACTCTGCTCAGGAGGTAATCTTACTCAGTGGAGTGAGGACAATGCAAAGCAGTGGACCAAACTAGAACTTTTCAAATCTCATTCCTTGGAGCTGCAGCATCAGAAAGCAGAGCAATAATTAAAAGGGCTCCATTTTTTATCTGCTGTACAAAGCATCAAGGTTCTGTGTACATTTTTATTAGGAAAAAGAATCTCATTGTTTAGAAGACAGCTTAAAAACCAGTAAAATAAACCAGTGCCTCCAGAGGTATCCATTCCACTTCTGGGGCCATTACACTAGGAAGATGACCCTGGCAGAGGGCAGAGACCTTCTAAAACATCACTGGGAAGGAAGGTTTCCAAGAGCACAGAAACCAGCTTTCTCTCTCCTTCAACACACACACAAATATACACATGTGTCTCTCACTAGCACATTTGTACCTTGGTCAGGGTCTGGAAATTGGGGTGGGAAGATGGGGAGGGCTCACTTGTCATCCTTGTCTGAGACATTAACTCTGGCACCTCTCTGCAGAAGCTGTGAGCAGATAGCTGCATGACCACCCAGCGAAGCAATCATCAGGGGTGTACGTCCATCCTGCACAGATTGTGGGAAGGGGTTGATGAGGATCCAGATAGAACCAGGAACTTGACACAACCCTACCAACTCCCCTCTCTCTATACCCCTCAAAAAAAAGCCTATTTCTTAGAACTAAATAGTTCCTTTTAGAAGATTAGAAGCTCTTCAAAAGATAAAGCTTAACTTCTCTATGAAGAAGAATGGAAAGAGGAAAAATGGGAGAATAGTACTGCATAACCTCAGATCAAGGAATTTAGCCAAACACAAGAGAGCAGTTAACCTCCCCCTATAGGGCACTGCCCATCTGACCATCTGACACTCACATTATCTAGCACATCCAGGAAGGCTTCATGGTCACATAGAAGGAGCACACTTGAGGCACAGCCAGAAGAAGCTGGAAAGGGTTAAGAGGTGGTTGGGTTAAGGGGAAGTATAAAAGACACTCACTCAGACCAGCACCCTCTCTGACCATTTCAGCAGGTGCCCCTGGATGCTCTTTCCACCCCTCCCCATTCCCTCCCTTGAGTCCCTGCAGCCCTGCTCTCACCAGTCCCTGGCACACACCTGCCCAGTGCAAGGGACTGCGGTTTTCTGCATCCACAGCATCTTCATTAGCACCATGCTGCAAATAGTCACAAAGGGAGGCACCATGAAGCTTGGTATTAACATCCTATCTCACACTCCGAGTTGGGCCACCAACTTCCATGGTAATATGGGGAAGAATAGGAGAACAGTGATTGCAGGGGAGGCAACTACTCAGCAAACCCAGTCCATCCCTTATAGATGATAGACAACCTTGAATTTTGTCCTGAAGAAAAATCAGATGATAGGAAATAAACATGTTAAGGAAAATAATATTGGAATCCATGGCTGGTACTTGACGATAATAATTGTGAGATTTGGAAAGAGTCAGGAAGAATCAAAGTAAGACAGCCACATGCTCAATGGCCTATTGGGGTAACTGTGCCTTTTATATTATAGAGATTTATTTATAATTTGTCCATATCATTTTACATGTATATTTCTCTTTATGATACTTGACTACAACTCCTCAAGAACAGACAGTAGGGCTTTGATTTAAACACCTCTGCTATCCTCCTACTGCCCATCATTGTAACAGTCTTTGCCAATGGCAGAAGCCAATTGTCCCTGGCAATTCTGCTTTGTGACTACCTTTGAGGGCAGTATTAAGCATGACGTCTGTTAAATAAATGTGAGTTAGTGGATAAGTGATAATCAGCTCTCTTACTGGAGGCAAAAAGTGTACCTTTGGCTAACTATTGCTTATGACTATAACTCAGAGTTAGGAGAGTCTGAGCCTATTTCTGCCCTTTGCAGGAGTGCTATCAAAGGGCTGCTCTTACCTGCAGCAGGACCTTGACACACTGTGGCTGACAGGAGATGGTGGCTAAATGCAGGGCAGTGCTTCCTGGAAAGAGAAAGAGGGAGAGAGCAAGGAGGGGTGGCCCCATGCACGCAGATGACTCACAGGGAGGGAAGGAAAGAGACGCACAGATAATCAGAGGGAGACTAGAGAAAGAAGCTCTCAGTCACACAGGGCCAGAAATTCCTGTTTCCCAAGCACCTGGTGCTTGTGGTGAAGCTGAGAATGCAGATAAGGTATACTCAGCCTGCAGGGAAGAAAGCCCATACAGGGACATTTGGCCAGGACTTACTGAGGAGTAAAGCAAGTGGCCATACTTGTAACCTCCAGCAAGGCCCAGCACTCATCCACCCTGCTGCCGTAAAGGGACAACAAGCAGCATAGGTCAAGCACTCAGAGTAACTCACCATCCTCATTCTTGCTGTTGATGTCAGCCCCATTTGCAAGCAGTATACTCAGACACTCTGTCAGGCCTTTGGAGGCTGCCAGATGAAACCTGCCAGGGGTAAAGTTAAGAGGCAGAAAGATAAACAGACAGGAGATGAATGGAAAGAGAATCTTAATAAGCACTCTTTGCTTATTATGCTCCCTACTCTAAAGCCAGTCCCTAAAGCAGAGAGGAAAATTCCCTAGCCTGACTTCCTGAGAAAGAGACAGCCATGTAGCCTAGAGTGATAGTCAGAGGAAGCTAGAAAGAAGAGCTGCAGGTTTCAAGGGATTGAAACAGTATTGCAAGGGTATCCAGGGGATACCAATTACCTACCTCTGAGCACAGAACCCTTGGTGGAACTGGAAGTGTCACACCAAGAATTAGCCAGAATAGAGCAGATGGTTATGCATTTGAAAGGTGATTTGAGCAGCGACAAGGGACAGTATTTTTTTTTTATTGTTGTTTTAATCACTCCCTCTAGCCCTGCAACTCCCATGGCTACCACTTCATTCTTAATTTCCCAAACATACACACCCTCCTACTTGTGCAATGAAGAAACTAGCATATTTGTCTGCTGTTTGTTTAATGAGCTGTGCTTTCTTCTCAAGTCAGTGTTATGATCAAAATATATCACTATGCATGAATGAGAAACACCATATTGAAACGCAATACCTTATAAAATTAATAAGCACTAAGTAAAATACATTTTTAAAAAATCAAGCTGGGCGTAGTGACACATGCCTCTAATGCCAGCCCTCAGGAGGTTATGGCAAGAAGATCGCTGAAAGTTCAAGGTCAGCCTGGGCTACAAAGTGAGTTTAAGGCCAGTGAGACCCTCTCTCAAAAAGACAAAACAAAACAACACAAAACAAAAACAATGTGAGTTATAAAGTGGAAATCATTAATATATTCTTCTCTCACTTTGTGCTGTACTCAATATGTGGCAAAAGTTTATCAATGTGCTTGCTACTTAAGACACCAAAAAGGAGCCAGGGATTTAGCTCAGTGGCTTACGCACCTGCCTGGCAGGAATGAGGGTGTGAGTTCAATCCCTGGTATCAAAAAAAAAAAGACACCCAAAAGGAGTTGGGCTTTGTGCACACATCTGTAATGTAGCACTCTGGGAGGCTGAGGCAGGAGGATCATGAGTTTGAGCCTCTCACCTTTACAAGTTAGTGACTAAGGGGGGACTCTTATATTTTAAAAAAATCACAACAAAAAGGGCTCTGAATTTAGAGGCATTTTATGGTCTTACATCATATTGGAGTTTAGCACTTTCAAAAGGCACACATACCACAGGTGGGGCAGGAGGACTTACGGGGACTGGCCATTTGAGTCTAGCTTGGTGGGTCGAGCAGACTTCCTAGAGGCCAGGGCAGCCACACGTCCCACGTCCCCCTGCTGCACTGCCTCCAGCAGTTTCTGATCATGACGGTTCCATCTTTCCACCTGGTCCAGAGCCACAAATTGTGTGAACATGAGGATACAGATAGTGTGGAGAAAGCAAAGGAGAGATAATTAGATACCAAGCAAGGAGAAAAAGAAGATGAGCTTGTTTCACAGGGCACTAACCCCCGATCCTTTGTTCCTTGAGGAAACCAGCTAATATGAACTAGTTCACATGCCACCATCAACCAGGCGTCGTGGCTCACACTTGTAATCCCAGCATTTGGGAGGCTGAGGTAGGAGGATCACAAGTCTGAGGCCAGCCTAGGCTATATAGCGAGACCCTGTCTCAAAACAAACAAACAAACAAACAAAAAACAAAACAAAAACACATCTCACCATCATCTATTACTGGTTACTACCAGCCTTGGACCTAAAAGTGCCTGACACTGAATTAAAATTTAGGACTGTTGAATGTACAGTATTTCAGGCATATTTTATCATCATTACGCTTGTTTTTGTTAGAGCCCCAAACTCAGAACAACCATAATAACAACTCCTTTTCCTTTTGTTCTGAAGCAAACTGAACCAATCTGAGCACTCCTGATTGGGCTCTCATTAACTACCACCTCACCTTGTTGCTCTATTTCTTGTCCTTAGTAACTCAAGACACCTAGCTTCAGGTCACAGGTAGAAGTCCAAATATCTAACCATACTACCTCTATCTATTGGCTTTCAGCTCTAAAACTGGGAGGGGAATCCCAGTTTCTTTTTTCCTATCTCATGTCTACTATGCCCTTTAGCTAGTTTCTTTGCCCCTCCATGGAAACAACCACCAAAAAAACATAGGTCCCTGCCTATGTTTGAAGAGGCAGGAAGAGGAAGAGGCAGAAGAGGAGTCCTCTCCTCCTCTTTCCTCCCTTTTAGTTTCCCCGCCAGAGAGCAGCTATTTCAGACAACAGCCACACCTGGGCATACATTGTTCTATCATTGTAGCTTGAGTTTTTCAGGTGAAGAAGTAATTACAATAATTGAAATATTACAGAGCATGAAAGAGTGCCATGTAAAAACACTCAAGATTTGAAAAACAAAAATAAAATGACCCAGGACTGAAAGTACAGAAAACCTGGTGGTCAGGGAGGGGAAAAGAAAAATGGACGAGTGCAAATATCTTTAGGATGGCATATTTTCTCAGCTGAACTAAGTTTGAGACCTGGTTTAGTAATAATCTCAGCTGTGTGACCTAGAGCAATCCATTGAACACATCTAACTTGTTTCCTCATCTCTAAAGTGTGAGTAATAATAACTATATCATCATGTTATGATTATTAAATAAGTACATGTCTATAAAATCTCTTTGTAAACTGTAAAGTCATAGAAATGTGTGGTATCCTTATAACAATACAGGAAGTAGTGAAAAATTGGTGGTGGCACATTATGTTTTATGAGGTATAATCTCAACAAGAAAGAGGC
>PVJX010015847.1:0-41669 GCA_004027295.1 Dolichotis patagonum | reverse complement strand
ATTTCCATTCTCATGTTTGGGAAGTTTTCAGCCAGTACTTTTCTAAACATCCTCTTGATATCGTTTTGGCTGTCCCCTTCTTTTTTGTTTATCCCTATTAATCTTCTGTTATTTTTCTTCTCATCATCTTGCAGCTGTTGAATGGTTATTTCCTGATTCTTTGTTATCTTTAAAAGATCTTTCCTTTCCTGTTTACTAGCTGTGATCTTATCTTTGAGATCTGAAATTCTATCTTCACTTTGGTTGTGGCAGTTTTCAATAGAATTTTTGATTTTTGATATCTCTTTGAATCTGCTTTATGTATTCTGTTTGTTTCTTATAGTGTTCATTCAGGAATTCTATCTGTTTGCTTTGTTTCTCTAATTTTTTACCTGTGTCTTCACTAGATGTGTTCACTATTTCTTTCACTACTTTTGTCATTTCTTCTTTTACCTGGGCAATTATTTCTAATTTGAATTTCCCCACAGCTTCCCCTAGTTGCTTCTTTATTTCAGTTGATATCATTTCGGTCATTTCAGGTGTATGGCTTCTATTTTCTTCTATGTACATGGCTCCCAGGCTTTCCTGAGATGGGCTAGTGATTTGAGCCTGCCTTTTGGTCTTTCCTTTTGTCATTTTTATTTGTTTCCTTGGTTTGAGTGGTGTTCCAAAGCTTCCTCTGGGTGTGTCACAAATCTCCTCCTGTACCCTCAGCTACTGGAGCAGTGTCAGCTCCTCTTCAGGTACTTGGCTCCCTAAATTGAGAGGCGGAAGCAGGGTGTGGAGAACTGGGGCCAGAGAAACCCCCGGGGCACAATCCCCTGTCCTAGGGTTGTGCATATGAACTCAGCAGCTGGCAGTGCTGGTCTTAAGCCAGGCCAGCCCAATTGAGCCCAAAGTCCTCATGCGAGGTTCCTGTCTCCTGGACTGAAACAAGACCACTGAGCATGGTTGACTGAGGCCCTGCAATCTGCTGGACCCAGTCCAGCATCCCAGTAGCTCCCCAGAAACTGAAAAGCCAGAACATAGATCTCCAACTTTCCCCAGGTCACTGGAACTCACCTCGGACAATCTCCACTCCTCTGCACACTCTTGGCTTTCTTAATTGAGATGCAGAAGCTGGGCGTGGAGAATTGGGGCCAGCAGAGCCCCTGGTGCACTATTCCCTATACTCAGAGTGTGGATATGAACTCAGCAGCTGGCAATGCTGGTTTTAAGCTGTCCCCAGGTCAGCCCAATTGAGCCAAGAGTCCTCATGCCAGGTTCCTGCCTCCTGGACTGAAACAAGGCCACTGAGCATGGTTGACTGAGGCCCTGCAATCTGCTGGACTCAGTCCAGCATCCCAGTAGCTCCCAAGAAACTCCAGTATGATTACTTTTACAGCCTCATGGAGTTGTTTCTTTATTTCAGTTGCTATCCTTTCAGAAATTTCAGGGGCATGACTTCCAATTTATTCTATGTCTATGTCTCCTAGACTTTTTCTATGTGGGCTGGAGGTCTGAGACTGCCTTTGCTCCTTTATGTTGACATTTTCCTAGGTTCTTCCAGACAAGCTGGTTTTGGGATTCCAGAAATTTCCACATTGGCTGCCCATCTTCAGTGTAGGGGAATGTGCCAGGCATCTGGGTTTCTCCTAAGTTCCCAGGGAGGCTGTGGGATGTGGGGCAGACTTTTCCAGACACATGTGGCTACATCGAAACTCCCTGATGATGGTCCCCTTGCAAGTGCTTGGCTATCTGCTTCTCCTGACCTGTGCTGGTTACCAGTCACAGTGGTGGCTGGCAGGTTCACAGAAGCACAGCTGGATGGTTTTTCCAGACCATGCTAGCTAATGGTTGTGATGGTAGCTAGTGGGTTCTTGGTATTGCAACCTAAATACTCCCGTCTCTCTGAGACGAGAAGCTCTGAGGGTCCATCCTGATCTAGTTCATCTTTGGGAGCCTCATGCTGGCTAACAATGTGCCTGGTGATTCAGTTCCTTATTTAAGGGAATCCCCACCAGCTGGGAGGAGAAGTCACTTAAGGTCATCCTGAAGGAGGCTGGAGAAATCAGGACATTGCACTCTTCTGGTAGGCACTGCAGAGCAGGAGACCTCACTAGTTGTCCAGAGGGCATTCTTCCCCCATCTCAAGGTGATGTCTAGATTACTTTTGTGTAAGAGCAACATGTCAACAGGTCCCATGCCTCCTGGAACATGGGAGCAGAATGGAAGGAGTGGTACTGCCTCAGCAATGAGGCTCTGACTGAATCCTAAGCCTGAGCAACTACTTTGAAGATAACAGTGTGCAATATATTAACCGTTGTTAATCTCCGATTATGTGGATTTGAAATCCTGTATCATTGTTTTCATTGTTTTTTTGTTTTAAAATAAAATTTTAAAAAACTGAATCTAATGCTGGAAAAATAAAAGGAAGTGGAGGGAAGGGAAAAAGAAGAATTGTACATGTACTAATTTTCTGCAGTGAATATAATCATTATGCACTGCAAAAATGTACTAGCAAAACACTTTTTTACTTTAAAAAAAAAAAAAACCTCAAACCTGCATTCCCTTGCCTGTTCTCTTTCTGATGAATGGGCATGAGTGAGCACATTTGGAAATCACATGTTGAAGACAGCACAACCCTAAAATGGAAAAACAGTCCTGGGATTGTTGCTTGGGAATGAGCTGCCTACCAATCATAAATACCTGTTATTGACTTTTAAGAATTAGAAATAAATATGTATTGTTCGAACCATTCTATATCTCCTTCATTATGAAATATATTAAAACAGCAGCAATAGGTACAGAGTGCTAAGCAAATAATAATGAAATGAGTGCAGCTCTATTGTTCTTCTAGTACTTAGGCATAAAATAAAGTTACTAAAATACTTGAATGATGTATGATTTATCCTTTAAAAGCAAGTACAAGTTCATAAATTTTGCCCACCTCAAATATTAACATTCTAAGTAATCTCACCATTCTAACCTATCTTTGAAAACAGATACCACTAATTTATTTTGAAAAATTACTCAAGTATAGACTTCTAAAACCTACAGGAAGCTGTGTTAGACTGGAACAAAAATAAGGAGAAATCCAGGGTAATGACTAAAAATTCCTTCACCAGAAATAAAAAGTAGAAGACAACTATTTATATACCTCAAAAGAAAATAGACATAATTCTTTACAATGTAGTCTTAAGTGCAACATGAATTTAAGAGCAGAAAAGCCTCTTTAAACATATAACATTGACTGTATTTCACTCAAAGCTCTATGTGTGCATCAACAGATATTAGGATTTTCTCATCAATACATCTCTATTTTACATTTTAAAAGGTATAAAATAATCCATGTGATAATAATAATGCAATGGCTGCATACGTTGAGATCTTATATGCTTACTGATACACTTTCCAGCTTACATGGATCATTTAAACTTCCCCACAGCATTATGGGTAGTCACTATGAATGATAGCTGCTGAACTCCAGGGCTGCCACTTGTATGTGTGTATGTGTGTATATGTGTGTGTATGAGTGTGTATGAGTGTGTGTGTGTGTGTGTGGTACTTCTTAGAGTCATATAGTGTGCACAGCCTCCACATTTGTACCTAGTGACCCTGATTATTGTTATTTTCATATTACAAGTGAGGAAAAAAGGTCACAGAAAAAGGCAAAAAAAATTTGAAATAAAACCTGACAGATTCTCTTCTTTGAGGAGGTAAGATTAAAACCATTTTGAAAATAGCAATAGGAGGTAGGATTAAATTCATTTTTTAAATAGCAACCACACCTATGCTGATATTACCTATTAAAGTAATGACATCAAACTTGGCAAGTCTGCACTTACTCCTGGGCACCTGTCTTCAAGTGGATGATAAAATCCTCATCTATCCACCAGCAGCCAGGCATAGTTAGGATAATCCCTTCTGAGTTCTAATATGCTCTAGGCATATCTGTTATTACATCATGCATCATATACATGGGAATTCTTTAATATTTTAGTGCCTAAGAATCTGAGGATCTTAAGGTCTATCCTTGTTTGTAAATCTAGCAAGTAGCACATAATAGATATTTTATTAATTTTGAAGAATTAAGGAATGGAACATTAGGTTTCATATAAAAGTAGATGCTAGATTCAAAAATTGGTTTTCTGTCAATCACACTTCAGAAACAAAACCTCCACACATTTCAGAAGTCAAGCTGAAATGCAATGGAGGAAGATGTTATTTGACAGCTAAGGCAGATTTTTATAACTGCCTTATCTTGAAATCTTGGTGTGGAACTGTAATGATTATTTGGCAAAAAAAAAATCATATCATGTTTTTCACACTGAGACAAACTTAATAAAAAAACATTTTTTTGTGATATGGGGGATTGAACCAGGGCTACAACCTTAGCTCTTTTTGAATTTTTTTTATTTTGAACAGGGTCTCCTTAAGTAGCTAAGTTGTATTTTCTTATTATAGTTCTTTTTGTTCATTTTCTCTACTCTGGACTAATTGGAATAATCTGGACTAATTTAATATTGCAGAAAAAATATTCATCTATAACATATGATCAATTACTACCAGAATTTTTTAAGGCAATTTAAAGCAGTAACTAGTTGTCTCAAATTCTTCCAAGTGCCATCTGCTTCTAGCATATCCTCTATATTTCTTTCTGGGACAGATAGTTTCCACTAGTGTGAGATTTGGGAGATGAAGGAATTTTAGTACGGGGACAGCAAGCCTGTCTGATCAGGCTTCTCTGAGACTTGGCTGGCTGCCACACAGTAAAAGTCACCAAGGGAGGAAGTTAGGCTTACCAATTTGGTGGATTTGATACATGTTAGAAACTTCAAGAACATGATAGCTTTGGGGCTAGGGATGCAGCTTAGTGGTAGAGTACTTGCCTAGTATGCATGAAGGCCTGGTTTTGATCCCTAGCACCCCCCAAAAAATAAAAATATGACATTTAAAAGCTTTGAGACTGAAAAGTAAAAATGAGAATCGAGTTCATTATCTCTTTGGGAGTTTGCCTTATATGAAGCATTCAAGGTAGCATAGATGTTATGGTTGGTTCCAGAAGTACCACTTCGTACCTTTGATCATTGTAACAAGGTACTCTACAGTTTCCTCGTCTCAGAGATTGACAAATTGAGATTTCAAGCATTCAGTATTATACATGTATATTTACTGTGTATCTGTGGAAAAACTTGAATTAAACTTGTCACCCATGATGAAACAATGGAGGGATATGATGTGATTTGATCTCACTTTATAATGGTGCCAAGCAGTGCTGAGCACTCACAAAATATTAGTGGGTATGAGGCTGGACAAGTGAACCTAATGAAATTATAAAGGCCAATATTCACTGGTTCCAACATGCATCCTCGAGGAGGAAGGGAAGTGTCCTATGAACGTACGACACAGGAGGACTGCAAAAGTATAGCAAAAACGAATAGAACAATCACCCCCAAAAACCAGCAAATGACTTATTTGAGGGTTATATATGTGAATAGAATCATTACTGCTTGTCTAGACTGAGAGGATGGTCTAGTGTGCTGGTTAAGAAGGAAGTTTGTCTCCTGAAATGCATTACTAGTTATAGTCAGGTAGGGTTCTTAAAAAATACTTGCTGATTTAGGGCACAGAATCATGATCTCATTCATCTACCCTCACATCAATTGAGGACTTGTCGTTAATGCATACAGAGGGCAATTGTTATATTACTATTGCAAATTTTCTATAGATATTTCCAAAAAACATACAAAATGTAATTTCTGGAATTACATTTATCAGCAATACAGTCTGGTTTGAGTTATTTGCTCATTTGAAGTCTGGATTTCCTAATCTATAAAATGAGAATCAAATACTGGTTAAAACCTCAAAGAAGCCAACAAAGTAATAAATTTAAGTTATTAATAGTTTAAGACAATTCTTAAAAGTCATTTTCTACTTATGTTAAATTATAAGCAGCTGATTACTGACATGATACCTATTATGATTATATAGTCTTTATTAAATGGCCATTAGCATTCAGTGATATTCAGTTTTTATAAATGTGCACATTGTAAAACAAGCTGTTATGGAAACAGTGCTTAATAATAAAACAAATGTATTTACATAGCGATATTTATTAACTGAAACAAAACAGAATGGATTGTGCATTTACCAAACACTAACACTGATTAAAAAACTAAATCAGTAGTAACTTATCAAGAAAACATGAGACACAAAAACAAGAAGCAAAATGATGCTTCAGGTTTCCTAGATACGGCCAAAATGTTAATAATTGTCTTGTCCTGTGCAGACCATGAAGCCCTTCATCGCTATCACTGTGTTATGGAGCGAGGAGAAATATTTTCTTAACAGAGAAAAATAAGTATTGGCACCTTCTCTTGTGTAGGCTGACACTCAAGTAATAATTAAGACCAGTGTTATTTCATCCTTACAAGTGTTATAATTTCTCTAGCAATTTTAATGTTCTAATTTTAATTCTACCAAGAAATATTTTGAAAAGCTGACAATAATTAAATATGTTAAAATAGAAGAATGATTGTTTGCTTTTACCTTTCAGGCACTGAAAATATTAACTTATGAAAATGATCTGTGGAGCAGATGCTTGCATCCATATTCTGGATTCTGGATTAAAAAGAAAAGAGATTATTTTTACAGCCCTCTGAGGGACCCAGTTTTAGAATGAATCAGAGAAGCATGAGGATTGACCAATGGTTTTCTGAAGATTCGCCTTTACTAGAGAGCTGCATATTCAGGACACAAAATTCATTTGGAGATAAAAAGCACTTCAAATCAAGCTTATTCCCCCGATGAACTTTATATTCCTTTGAGACCATGTACTGCTGTTCTGTAGAAACTCAGGTGAAAATAGTACATTTCTAGTTGAGAGATTTTAAAATCTGAACTTTAAACTTTTGTCTAAGTTACACAGCATATTCCTATAGCATCCTGTTTATGAAATTCTGCTTTCAAATTACCCCAGTGACAATATATATTACCACTCAACTGGACAACTCTTGGAAAGAGTGAGGATAAACCAAGACCATCTAAGCAAGCCAAAATGAGAGATTTTATTCTGAATAAACTTTCCATAAGCTGTTGACTTAGTGGCACAAAATAGAAGGCTGAATTCTCTTAAAAAATGATTATTATTAGGGGACAAATCACTCATCCATGAATAGAACTATTATGGGTACTACTAGTGCATAGGGAATTTCATGATTCTTAAAATAACAATGTAGGTGAATATTAAGGTAAAAGGCTGACATTCTTGGAAGCCATTTGCTTTGAGCTCTTTTAACAAAGTTGTTAAAATACCACAATATTTACTCAAAGGTCAGTAGGCCCAGAATGTCTACTACAAGATAAGGTCTTAATAGCAATTCCTGAGACTTTACGAGAGTAAACATTTATCTCACATATTTGATGAAAAATGAATCAAGACATTATCTTATCAGAAAGGAAGGACTAGGGATTTAGCTCAGCAGCACAAGCACCTGCCTGGCAACTGCGAGGTCATAAATTCAATCCCCTGTACAAAAAAAAAGGCAAATAAGAATACCATATTCCATACACTACATTTTGATTTAATATAGAGGAGGAAGGAATTTTTTAAAGGTATCACTTATATATAAGGATTACTTCTGGAGTGAATACATTGTATATGCAGTAATGAATTTGGTGGAAAAATTCTAAACATTACTTATAGCATATTTGTGTCATTTTTCACAGGCCATCAGAATGGTATAAGAGGCTTCAGGCCATTGCAGAGGGACCATGGAACTAGGAGTCATAAACACTTACACTCAAATTTTATCAGTTGGCAGATGAGTGACAGGGAAAAATGACTTTTAGAAAATATGGTTAGGTGCCTGTTCAATATCTATTCCTTCCTTCCTCCTTTTCAACAGAACCCTGAGCTTGTTCTGATGCACACTTATTGGCTTTGGAGACCCTGTGTACCTAGATAGGACTAAGTGTGAAAGTTCTATCAACAAACCCTTTGTCATTGATTTTCTCAGGAATGAGTACATGGTCAAATTGAACCAGAAAGAAACAAAGACAGGTTTGCTGGGGTTTTGAGGAAAGTTCTCCTTGCTGCTTCTGAGATAGTACTGAAGTGACCCTGTCATCTTCTCTGGACTTGTGCAGATGACCAGATTCAAGATGTGCATCACTGCATTGTTCAACAGGTAGCCTAAGGATGCTGTCCACATCCAGGGGTCTGCTAGGCAGAGGACTCACAGGACAATGAAGCCAGGACCCATAAGCATCTGTTTAGCTGCTCTGTCTCTGGACTTGAGGTCTGTGGTCCAAAAATTCTAAAGAGTTTGAGACATATTTGGTGGGGCATTCTGATATTTTCAGCCCAGAGTCCTCTAATCTTCCCATGAAAACCAGATGGATAGATACCTTGAAAATTTGCAAGAACCAATTGTAATACTTCTAAAGTCTTGCATACACTGCATGGCACAGGACAAGATTTAATAATACCAGATTTGGGGTGACAGTTGCCTGCACACACTGGAATTCACTATTAACTTTGCTAACAGTTAACTGAGGCAAATCTTTAATAGATTTTTTTTGCATTTCCATATCAGATGAGATGGATGATTTTAGCCTCCAAAGGACACACGATAATAGCTGAGATAAGAATTTTAAGTCTCTTTGAGGTACTTAAAGAGTAGAAAAATAATGCAGCAATATTTCACTGGATATCACACACGAACACCTTGAAAACCCAGAGGACAAATTATTTTATCGCACTAAATGCTCTCTTCAAAAAGAACTTAGGCTACAATATATTGAACATTTTCAAAAGGAAAATGAATACAACACAACATAGCAAAAATTCATAGAAGACTTATGGAAGTCAAATAAACAAATGAAAACATAGGTATTCATAAGGGAAATGTAAATTACAAGCATAATGAGATAGAAGTATACACTCAATAGAATAAAAATTTCAAAAGTCTAAATTTAAAAGTCAGCCTAGATCAAATTTTGCCACGGAAATTTGAAATTTAATTTTGGTAACTGCAACTGGGTACACTTCTGACAACAACATGAACTGTTAGAACCACTTTGGCAAACACTTTGGTAATTTTTAAAAAATGTCTGACATATATTGACCATGTGAAATAGCCATTCCAGTCCTAGATACCTGCTTCAAAGAAATTGTGTGTTCACACAAAGACTTGTAGATGAGGTTTATGAGAACTGTATTTCTAACAGCAAAACCAACAGCCAGTATCATATTAATGGTCAAAAACATAAAGCTTTTGTCTCTAAAATCAGGAACAAGACAAGGATGTCCATAATCACCACTCCTATTCAACATAGTGCTAGAAATACTAGCCAGAGCAATTAGACAGAGATAAATAAAAGGAATAAGGATATGAAAAGAAGAAATTAAATTATCATTATTTGCAGATGACACGATACTCTACGTAGAAGACCCCGAAAATTCCATTGAAAGACTTCTAGGTATAATAACCAAATTCAGTAACGTAGCTGGGTACAAAGTCAATACTCAAACACCAATAGAATTCCTCTACAAAGGGGCTAACCATGTTCACTGGAAGGATAGCCTCTTTGATAAGTAGTGCTGGAAAACTGGCTTTCCATATGCTGAAAACTAAAACTAGATCCATTCCTATCACTATGTACTAAACAAAAGTCAAAATGGATCACAGATCTAAATATTATAACAGAAACACTAAATCTTCTGGGAGACAAAGTAGGTAGAAACCTTGAAAGCATAAGGGTAGGCTGACAATTCATAAACAAAAATCAAACTGCACAGGAAATACCCATAATTAATAACTGGGATCTCATCTCATTAAAAGATTTTTGCATGACCGAAGAAATCTCACAGAGTAAAAAGAAAACCCATGAAATGGGAAAAAAATCTTTGTCAATTGTCCCTCGGGCAAAGGATTTCTATGTAAAACATACAAACAATTTTTAAAAAATCAGGCCCCCAAAATTCAAAGATCCAATCCAAAAATGGGTATCTGAGATGAATACACACTTTTCAGCTGAAGAAATATAAATGGCAAATAAATATATGAAAAAATGTTCAGCATCACTAGTCATTAGAGAAATGCAAATTAAAGCAACAGATTTCCTCCCACTCCAGAAAGAATAGCCAGGACCAAAAAGACCACCAATAGGGGCTGGGGATTTAGCTCAGTGGCATAAGCGCCTGCCTTGCAAGCAGGCAGTTGTGAGTTCGATCCCTGGTACCGATAAAAAAAAAAAAAAAAAAAAACCACCAATAACAAGTGCTGGAGAGGCTGTAGGGACAAAGGAACTCTTCTGCACTATTGTAGGAGTATAGACTGGTGCAACCACTGTGGAAATCAATCTGAAGGTTCCTCAGAAAGCTGATTGGAGGTTCCATTTGACCCAGCTCTCTAGCTTCTGGGTGTATTCCTAGAAGAACTGAAAATATCATACCACAGTGAAATATGTGCATCCATGTTTATAGCAGGACAATTTGTCATAGCCAAATCTTGGAAACAATCCAAATGCCCATCAACTGAAAAAGATGTGATATTTTTACACAACTGAGTACTACTCAGCTATAAAGAAGGATCACATTGAGGCTTTTATAGGTAGATGGATGCAAATTGAGATCATACTCATAAGTGAAATTAATCAATAGGTAAATGGATGCGACTTGAGACCATACTCATAAGTGAAATAAATCAAACTCACGTGTGTAAATACCATATTGTTTCCCTAGTGTAAGAAGCTGAAAGAGTAAATAAGATACAAAATCTTCAATAAATATTGTGAAAGGGTAAGAAACTGCTCTAAGGGGAAAAATAACTCATGGAAAAGGAGGAAAGAAGGAAGGGAAAAGAAAAAGATATAAATTTGTGTATATACACTTACGATAGCTAAGGTGATTGTACTACTAATTCTATTATTCTTAGAACAAAACAGTTAACATTCATAAGATTAGATCAATTTTGCATGTTTATATCTGGTAATCTGAGTAACTCTTTTGAAGATAACTATGCAAAATAACATGCTTTGTTATGTTCCTACCACTTTGTTTTGAAAGCCTATATTGCTACTGTTTTGTTATTGTCTCTTTGGTTCCTTGTTTTTCTTGTATTTTGTTTTGTTTTTCCATCCAATACAGAAAGGATAGGTATACATGTATAGGCTTATACATGCCTAGAATTTTTCCAAAAGAGTTTACAAGAATTGATTTTATTATGTGTGATAATATCAACAGCTATTTTGAAGAAAACGAGATATTATGGTAGCCATTGCTGATTTCCTATCATCTTGTTCTGAAGTCCTGTAATGTTTTGCTTCTTTGTTTTGAGTGGTTTTAGTCTGTTTTCTGTTATTTGATTTCAATGTGTGTAAAGGTATGAACAACTATTTTGAAGAAAACAAGAGACATTATGGTAGTCATTGTTGATTTCCTGTTGTCTTGTTTCGAAGACCCATAATGCTTTCATTCTTTTGTTTTCATTGGTTTTATACTATTTAGTTTTGTTTGAATTTATTGCATGTGAAGGTATAGACAGCTATTTTGAAGAAAATGAGACATTACAGTAGCCGCTGTTGATTTCCTGTTGTCTTATTTCAAAGTCTTTTGTTACTTGCATTGTTCTGTTGTTTTATTCTCTTTAAAATAAAAAAATAAAAAAGAAGAAACAATCAGTTATAAGGTAGCACAAGAAAACATTTAGGGGGTAATGGATATTCTCATTATATTAATTGTAGAATTTGCCTCATGGGTATACACAGGTCAAAACTTTTCAAATTGTACACTTTAAATATGTTGATTATATGTCAATTATATCTAATGATACTGACTTTCCTTTTCACTTGATAATTGCATACTAGAAAAAGAGGCTTTAGAACCAGTTTGAGGGCTAGCTCTATTACAAAACAGTCTTACAAAAGATACCTACAGTTTTGAGTTTCAGACTCTGTGTTGATTTATATGTAACTAAAAATATTTCATATGAGGATAAAAATATATCTAATGGCTCAATGGCTTGCTGTAGTGTAAATGATAGCAAAGTTTAACAGTGTTAAACATGAAAACATAATTTATCCCTAAGCCAACTTCCCTTTTCCTTAATGGGTATGTAGATTGTGCTTGCTATATCCTCCAACATGTATATATGGATGTATCCACTTGCTTTAAGATAATTAGATGATACAGTCTATAGCTCTTATTTTTTATGCTAAATTTTATAGATCTATCTCTCTTGCCCTTTAAATACCTGTTAAGTTGCTTCTAACTGGCATACTGGTTTGCACACTATTTGGTCACTGCACTTAGCCTAAGAGATGGACATCTGTGCGTCCAACTGTCTGCTGCCACCAGCAACAATGAGCTAAATATCTTCTTAAACATCATCTTGTGGACATGCAAAGGTTGTCTGGAGGATATATGCCGAAGTGAGACTGCTGGGTCATAGGACAAATACTTATCAATTTGATTCAATACTTTCAGGGTTTCTTTTTCCAAAAAGGTTGTAAGTTTATGTTTACACAAGCACATGAAATTAACCATATTACTACTGTTTTTCTCAATACGATGGATATAGAATACAACTTTAATCAGTACTTTTCAGATTACTAATACATTTGAGCATCACTTACTATTCTTATTAGCTACTCAGCTTTTCCTTTTGTTTTCCTGTCTTTTGTTGATTTGCAGGCCCATGGAACAGTTTTATATTACTGTCACTAATTTTATGCATTCTAAAACTATTCCAATCTATCACCAGCCTGTATATTTTCAAGTGTCATTTACTGACTACAAACTTTTCATTTTAATATAGTCACATAATTTCTTAGCCTGATTCTTTAATAAACTATTTTTGTGTCATGTTTAAGCAGCACAGCTTTTCACCTAAACTTCACACATAATTCTCCTGCATTTTCTTCTATTAGCTTTATACTTTTACTTTTTCATCTATCTTTAGTTTCTACATTGTCCAACTTTTTACATGGTACAAAATGTATTTGCTTATGTTTTCACAAAATTTATATTTGTAGACAAATGTTCTCATGCTATCTGCTAAAGAATTTATCCCTTCTCCAACATGCATATGGTACATCTTTATCATATGGTGGTCAGTGTTACCATTCTTCTCTTAGGAGTCTCTTGATCTTCATTATTCTGGAACATCGTTTCCAGAAGCAGTCTTCTTTTTATAAGAAACAATGAGTGATATACAATAAATACAAATTTATTAAAGAAGTAGAAAATAGAAGCAAATAAGCTTGTTTTTCCCTTAAGAACTGGTAGTGTGCAGACTCACTATTTTTGGTGCCCAATGGTGTACCTGAACTTTTAAGAGCAAAAGATCAAACAATCCATTTTATAACATTTAAGCAATGCTTATTTTATGCATTCTTGAGAGAGTTACAGTCAGATTTACTGGTGGATAATCTCCATGTCTACAAGAAACAGTCCACAATTTTTCTTTGTGTTTTGCTCTTGCTGGAAAACTTGCAATAATTTGCATTAGAGAGCAAAAGGAACTGTATCTCCAGCTTTTTACATAGTGGATATTGCCACAGTGTAAAAATTCATGGTATATCATATTTTGGAAAGTTCTAAATCATGTTATATTTTGGAACAAAAGGACATTATTGGCACACACAATGAATCAAGTGGAAGGTCCTGCTACACCAGGAAGGAACTATGATGTGGATAAGGTACATGTGCCACCCACACCCTTCAGGGGTTTACAACATAGCGATTCTACTAGCATAGCATGGGATGGCCTCAAATAACTGCAGATACCCTCCACCTGCAGTGAAATAACAACTACAGAACCATTTGGGAGAGACATAAAGAATGCACATTTAGACAACTCGGCATATCAGCTGTGTGAACTGTAAAACACAAGTCATAGAACTTTTTGTTCTATAATGGTGAATTACTGCAAGATTTTAACAAGATCAAAACAAAAGAAAGGCTATCAACGTCCCCTTATAAATTTGTAGATTAACTGCCACTAGGTATGACTGAGACATGCTTAGGAAATCTCTAGGTATTTGTTTGTTTTTGATCAGTGAGTTTTGGCTGGTGTAAGTCTAGCAGTAAAATTTTAAAAATGTTTTTAAGATGGTAACACAACATTAAATAAGAAATTAATTCCAGATGCATGTTTGTAATTTTTTCCCCCAAAACCCTCCACAAACATCTTTTTCTACTAAAGTTTTATTTGAACATGGGTATCATTATGCCTCGTACTCTTAGAGTATTTTAAATATTTCTGGAGATTCTATTTTGATATTCTAGGAGAAATTTCCTAAGTTAAAATATCTTATACCAGAATAGCATAAGTAAATGTTAAATGTCTTAATCATATGCAGTTTTTAAAAATAACACATACAGCCTTCACCTTGTACATTTGATGATTTATTTCAGTATATTTGATTACTTTTACTCTTCAATCATATATTTCCCATATAAAAAAGAAATAGTTTGTTTTACTTGCCATAGACATTTTGAAAGAAATAATTTTACTAACTCTGAAATGCTAGGATGTTCTCATCTCTTTTTAAGAATCCAATGCTAGTAGCATGATTGGAAACATTACCAACGCTGCCAGCATATTACTTAAAACTAATTAAATCCATTAGAAGCAATAGAAAAAGGCCACCCATTCTCCATAAAAAGGAAGACAATACATAAATTAGATTTTATATAACAAAAAGCATTTTCCTTTTAGAAAATATTCATATATGAACTTTTAATCAATTTATAAATCTGGTAAGCTTCATTTGCTATAAAGAACAAATGAAATTATGAACTCAAATACATACCACATATGTCAAGTGCAAAATAAAGATGTCTTTTATAAAGTAAGCAATTCACAGCACAGTGTTCTTAAAACAGTGTGTATTTAGTAAGACAATACTCTGGCTCAGATAATTAATTTAAAATTATAATTACTTTGACATGTTGATGTCTATACTCTGATTTCTGTCTTCTTACAAAGGTGGAATGATGAGCAGAAAAGTACACACATGATTACATACGTATGTCAAATAACTTATTCAGCATACGAGGTATGAGTATCATCATAGGATATGGAAGTGGTAGAAAATGCTAATTTTTAATGTCTACTCAAGTTTTATTTTATACTGGTGCCTAAACTATTTAGTTTTATTTTTCATGTAAGTATGTATCTTTCCTGGGGTGAATTAAGATTTTGCGTGTTCTCATCCTTAAGCCCATCTATTAAATTGGTCAAGTCTAAAATGTCCCTGTTTTATAGATGTGAGCCCAGCCATGATCCTCATACACTGTGCCCTCTCTCGGTGACAGTTTTGCAGCAAAACCATGATCCACCTTCAAATATTCTCATTTTGATGTATCAGAGTCAAAGGAACAGCTTTTCCTCTCATCTATTCCCTCTACCTAGAACCATGTACACTTGGAAGAAAACCAATTTTATAGTTTTAATTCTAAAATTACCTCTTTTCTGAAACAGAGTGTGCTGAAAGAGACTGTTATTCCTATGATCTTTCTAGCACTGTTTTTCATAATCATTATTGTAACACTTGCTATACTGTATCATTAATGATATGCATACATGTTTCTTCCTGCTAGAAGCAGTCTTTATAGCCCTTTCACTGAGCCTGGTACAGGGCCTGGCACAAAGTAGCTGCTCAGTATTTTTTTGATTGAATTGAACAAGTGACTCTACAGACAAGACACATGTGAAAAAGCTTGGGTATTGTAACCATTTATGTTCCTGAAGTAGATTCTGTCAGTGGGAGAGAAAAAGGCATAAGAATGAGACAGAAAGTTTATATAAAATTATAAATTGTGATTTAAAATGTAGATAATAGACAAAAAGAAATGAAAAAGTCCCTTTAACACATCAGTGAAGCTAGTTTTACAGGTGAATTTAATCAGGAGCTGGGACACTGTCATACAAAGAGAAGATTTTTATTCCTAAATAATCAAAGAGTTCTTGTTTAACTATGTAACTTTCTTGTACATAGTCTTTGAGGCAAAAGAAAAATGGGAAGGATGTTAATAAAGTGAAGCCCGTAAGAGACACAAATGCAATAAACATGGCAATTCAGCTCTTTGGAGAAAGGGTGCCAAGATAAGATGCCTTTTACCTTCTGGTGAGGGTAGAAATGGCTGCTTTTAGTATTAACAAGGAAATATTTATTGAATCCCTACCTCACACCAGATGCTACACCAGATTTCATAAATTATTCCTTTTTATTTCTGTGAGTCAGTATCATGATCCTCCTTTTACAAAAAAGGAAATTGAAGATTAGAATGATTGATAGATACGTGGAGGTTACAAAGTTAGTGAGAGAGCTTTGGCCAAACCAAGCTGTGGAGCTCTTCCTATACTACCTCTTCACCACCTCCATTAGTGTTTGGAAACATTGCTTGCCTCCTACATTATATAAAGATTATTCTCATTGTAGGAAACTTTGTTTATACTACTTCACATTTGCTAAATTGTACTTTGAGGATTCCTTTCAAATGAAGTTGGAGGATCTGGCTGTATTCTTTGGGCATCTGATGGAAACCACGTTTAGGTAACTTGTTGTCATAGTAGTGATGGCTGACGGGTGTGTCTTCTACAGTTTTGGAGAAGGGCCAAAAGCCATAGAGCTTCACATTTTCACACAGCTCCACAGCAACACTTGTGATCATCAAGCCGGTTGACAAGCGGTAGGCAGTCACACCTTGAGATTTCCAGAAGAGGGCAAGATGTTTCAGGTACATGGGATGGAAAAAGAGAACTTTTTGCCTTGCCTTAGACTCTTTGAGTGTGTGGTATACTTTAAAAGAGGCACCAATGTTGGCTCGGAAGGAAAACGCGGGCAGAAGAAGGAAGGCATCTCCGTAGGTTGCGATGTCTTCCAGAAATGCTGCTTTCTTTTCCTTTAAGTTCCCATATCTGCCAAATGTTAAAAAAAATAATAACCACAGTAATAATAATCAATGGAACAGATATGGTACCATCAGGCTGAATTTACTTCTGTTAAAAAAAACCCTAGATCATTTATTTATATTCAATCTATAAGAGATAAGCCACAGACTCAGAAAAATCATAGGAGCGTCATGGAAGTATCAAGGAATAACTTTGTTTCTCTGGAAATACCTAGGCTTTCAATTATTTTACACTCCAAACTTCTGGTATTTTCTAAAGTTACTTTTTGATGCTTTAACATCTTTCAAATTTATAACAAATATTTTCCAAGCACAGCACATATACATCTACATTTTCAAAAATTTGCTGAGCTGTGTACATGTAGTTTGTGGACCAGCTGCATGTACTTAGTTATAAAATAGAAGTTTCCTTTGAAAACCCTAAAGTCTCCATATGCAAATATAGATAGAAATATCTATTACACTAAAACTTTCCTTCATGCAAGTACTTTCACTGTATGTATGATTTAAATATTACCTTAGTGAGTGTGCCTATTAACACAATTGTATTGTATTTAGAATGTCAGCTTTCAGAAGGCAGGTACAATCTTCTGTTTTTTTTCTCAAGACAGTTGAAGAGTCTTTGGAAGGGTATACTCTATTAATAACAATCATCAGTCATTTCTGATGAGAACAATGGAGCAAAACTGTGCTTGCGATTTTTACGAACCAGTCAACATTATGAAGTAGTTGCACTGCATAAATGTAACACAGAATTGATTTTGCAGTAGTAAATTATCCAAAATGAAAATTATATTTTACTAAGCAGCCCAAAATTTCTAAGTAGACTAAGTTTTATCTAGCAAGAGCTATGAAGTTCAAAGAGTAACGTGAAAACTCTAAAAGGCAATAAAAGAAACTAACTTCAGTACTGTTAAAAAGATGAAGAGATAAATAAGTTCTCATTTGATTAATTTGAGTTATGACATTGATAGCACAACTGAGTCATACCTCTGATAAACCACTACTCTGATAGAATGTCAAAATTTTCAAATGCATCCTATTTTTTTTCTCCAGAAGCTGTTCCAACTGTATAGTAAGCCACCCTCAGCAACAAGGTTAACACTTAGACTGAGAAATATGTTAAACAATTAAAAAATGTTCTCAAACAGTTATGTAACCAAGACACTTACTTTATTGTTATGATACTGGGATTCACAGTCACAAGATTTGTTTTACTGCCAACATCTTTGCTAATGTTTCCTGTGGTTGGAGGGAGGTTACACCTGAAATACAGAAGAGAAGCTATTTTCAAAATACAGCTTGTAAAGAACAAGTATGCACACACACAGAGATACACACACACATACACATCTGATAACTGTCCTTACAGTACAGAATATCATTGTTGTTAAGAAATCCTCAGAATTCATTTGATTTCCCTCTAAAGCTCTTTCATAAGTACTGAATTCTTGGTTGACATGTCAACATTGTTTAAAATACACAAAGTTAGTAGTTAGTTGCAATGACATTTTGAAAGTATCAAAACCAGAAATGACAATGACACTGGACCTGTCAAAGTTTCCAATCCTTTCATTAAAATCATCAATTATGATTATATTTCCACAGTGGTGTGATCACAAATTTCCAGATTTTAAAAAGTTGAAGCACAGCCACTAAGGTTATAGCATTTGTCAGAGGCAACGACTACATAAAAACATCAAAATCTCCTGATTCCCATATGGATAATGTCACCACCAAATTATGGTACTTATAAATAAAACCCTAATGTTCTTACAGTGATGTTTTCATAGTGATATTCTCATCTTCCTTTGAGCATTAATTTGTTTTTACTTTGGAAAACAAATTAAGTTTCTAAGATCACACAAAATAAAAGGAGAAATATGGTTATGACTCTCTAAACATATTTTAAATTTCAAATAGCCCACTGCTCTAAAGCTAAACATAATAAAAGACATCAAATGCTTTCTTAGGAAGCCTGTTTAAAGGTGACACGCTCTGTGATATGACTGAGGTTGAATTATTCTATTCCATTTCCCATGAAACATGTTAATAAGTGAAGCAAATGCTTTCCTCTGTGATATAAAAGATATATCAGAAAACAAAGATTAATTATAGATAGAAAGGAAATGACCTTATTTGTGGGCCTCTATGACAAATCCTAATCATAATCAAACCATAATCTCATGTTCTTTTGAAGGATCAAAAGTGATTTCCAATATAAGATCACAGGAGACTCCTAGTGGAAATACAGGACAGGGACATATATATATATATGGTGCTATATATCTGTATATCTATCTATCTATATATATATGAAGGATACCATGGCCATATGTATATGGATTTACAGTCACAAGATTTGTCAACATCCTTTCTAATGTTTCTTGTACCTTATCCCATTGTACACATTATATATAATGTATATTATATTAATTGCATACATTATACATTGTATACATTAATATAGTTACGTATTTTGCTCTTTACATACTTAATCTACAACAACTAAGCTTTTGGAATAAAAAATAAGAAGTAACTTCCAAATTATTTTATAATCAACATACATAGTTGAAACAAGTATGGGCTTAAAAATTGTCTTCTAATGACCCAATCACATCTATTCCTAACTTGCCCATTAAGATTGTCCAAGTTTTAAGGGAACTCTATATTCATAAAAATACCTGGCATCAGAAAAAGTAGAATCCAGAAATACAGACATTTACAGGTATTTTAGAGTCATAAATCAAATAGCTGCTGGGATTTTTTGAACCCAAACCTTACATTTTTTACACTTGCTATAAAGTAAAATTAATGTTTAGGCAGAATACTCACCACAGATGTGGGAAATTTTAAGTCTACAAAAGGCCTATTGCACTCAGAATTATTTGTTTTCATTATGGTTCTTTTTCACACTGAGAACTTGAACAAAGTGGCTAACCCAATCACATACTGACCATCTTAACGATAACCATGAAGAATGCAATCAATGATTGTTGCACTGTGAGGTCTGCTGTTAATCTGTCATTACCTTCAGCATAAGATTTTAAAATGAGATTATAGTGAAGGGGGAGCTTTGGTATAGTATTTATGGAAATTCTCACCTAAAAAATTATAAAAAGGATAGCATGAAGTAGACAGGGACCAATGGATCTCTGATGTACGAAATCAGTGCTCCTAAAACAGAAGGAAACAGGTATCTACATTTTTAAAAAGGTGTATTTCAGGGTTGGGGATGTAGCTCAGTAGTGCTGTGCCTACCTGGCAAGCATGAGGCCTTGAGTTCAATTCCTGATACCAAAATAAAAATAAAAATAAAATAAAATAATAAAAAAATAAAAATAAAAAGGTGTATTGCAGCTAAAATTCATCCTCAGATGGATGAATCCCCTTTCTAGCATATTCTGAAAGTGGAGATGCTTTGTGGAATGCCTTATTAGTATCAGGTACACATCGAAACTATTTATATTTGTATTTTGTTATCTTAGCTGGTACTAAGATCACAATGTTTTAGAAGACCATAACATAAAAGCTGCACAAAATATTTTTTTATTTCAACCTAAAAAATGAAACAATGATGTTACATTGCTGTAAAATGCATTTCCTCTAGTAATACTGCAGAATGAAATATTTTTGACATCCTCTGTAAGAAATGCAAGGCTTCAAGGCAGGCGAGTCTGGGAAATGTTCCTCCCTGGAGTCTTCCTGAGGTACCTGGAAACTGAACACTGAAACTCAAACTCAAACTTTAAACACTGAAAGCTCTGATGAGTTCTACAGTCTCAAGCCTTCTTTCACCTCGACTTCGCCTCATTTCCTAAAGGTAGATGACCAAAGTACCTTCTTATCATTCTGATATGAACAGTCACAGAAACTTGTGAGCCATGTAATACTCTAAGAAAGCCTAATCTGAGTAGTTTGTCAACATTAGGAACACAATTCAAAAGTCAAATTACACACAGTATCTCTCCATTACACCTTTAAAATAAACAATTTATCTTAGATTTCTAAGAAACCATTTTGACAACTCTTACCTAAAAACGAAGTCAGACTTATCTATTTCAGCTCCGCAGAGAGACTGATTCAGAATTCCCCCATTTCCAACCACGGCACATTGATTGTAAGGATATTCCACAAAAGGCTGGGACTAGCAGAAGAAAATGAAACTGCCATGAAATACCACTGGTTTCATAACCACAAACAACATCAGCTTAATTATAATAACTTTTGGAGAAGAAAAACAAGAAAAATAAAAAGAAGCAGCATTTAAAAAGGATGAAAAGAATAATACAGGACGCTGATCAACGTATTATGACATAATAAAAAGAAATCATGTAAATCTTTCATTTCTATTGAGAACAAATATTATATAATATATAATAAAATGTGAGCTTATAAACATAGTTGCACATAAAATATGTATCACATAATAAAAGAACAGCAAAATTCAACATAGTATCTTAGCAAAGAAAGAGAGAAAATAATGAAATTAGAAAGTAGCATTAAATCTTTTATTGTAAGCCATAAAAATAATAGGTAATTTAGCAAAAGTTTCCTGTGTGTTTTAAGTAGTTGGGCCTTCAGGCTCTGTAATGGCACTAGATTTATGATTGCCATCTCTGCAAATGATGAGCTGGTGTGCTGCAGGGTGGCTGACCAACTCCAGGTGACATATTTCAAATTAATTTTTGAGACCTGAATATTTTTCATTTCCTTCTAGGGCCCCCCTCCTCCAGCGTACCCCAATAGATGTTTCATTTCCCCCAATTCCTCCGCAATCTGAAATACAACTTTCCAACTCCATAGTGCACTTTGCATTTTCTGACCACATCCTCTCAAATAATAATATGCCCTTCAGCCCACAGGAAGGTGCCAGCTCATACACCACAGCAACGAGCTCCCAATTTTACTATTTCGTCTCAACAAGAGAATGTAAATCCTTAAGGACAGAAAGGGTGCTTCTTAGTTTTTCATTTCTTCACCTCTCTTCCTCCATGGTAGCAGAGTGCAGAGTGCACAGGGAGTGCCTGATAAGCACTGCTGATCCAGTGGTCTCCTTCACCCGATCCCAGAAATGCACTGGAGCTGCTTGAATGAATAGGCTGCAAGAGCCAACTGGGCAACACTCAGGAACTTCTTAAGCAGCAATTATATCACTGACAACTTGAAATCAGCCATGGTGTTGGCATTTAAACCACTGAAAGTGGCAGAGGCAGTAAAATCAAGGCGTATCCCTCCCCAAAGCTAGTTCACCAGCATCACTGGCAACAGCTCAGGGCTGGTATTCTAAGTAGCCCAGAAACCAGCAGGTCCATGTCTGCTACCTGCTTCCCATGCTGCACTTGGGAGATGCCCAACAAGCAGAGAACCCTGCATCAGAACTCTTAACTGGCTTGTTTGTAAAATGCAACAGTCATATGATGCTTCCTGTGGGAGAGGCATTGTTCCAGTGCATAATTTATTAGCACATTTAATCCCCACAACCACCTTCTGAGTATTCTAGGGCTGAGACAATGGAGGCACAACTGTAAGCGATAGTTAGAGAGAGGCAGAGCTGGGTTAAGAACCTAGGAGGTTTGCTCCTCCAGCTCTGGATCCAGCTCTGGATCCAGCTCTGCACTGTGTAACCACTACACAGCCCAGTTTCTTACTAGTCACTGGATTAAAATGTTAACTTCATGCCTTTCCATATTTTCTTTAACATCCACAATGCCCAGCTTAGTGTCTGGTTTTTAAATGAATGGTTTTCAGATACTTCGGGCTATTTCATATCAAGGAACTTCTAGCTCAGGATGTCTTCAGATAGTGTTTGCTCAGTGGTACTATGATTCTGAATTTTATAGACAGGGCAGAATACAAATATGCAAATAAGCTCTTTACAGAACAATAGAAAGGATTACTGAGGGTAGCATATTTCAAACAAAGCACTCAGAGTAATGAATGTTTTCTCTGGTTTCTTGGTCAACGGGGGGAAACAGCCATGTTTTGGGATCTCACATTTAGTACAAGTTAAAATAAATTACAAACCCCAATGTTGCCTAAATTAAACTTCGCAAGAAAAACGTAGATTTGCACAATTCAATTGCCTACTTATTGCTTGCTCTGGCTGAAAATCCACTTTGTTGTCTTGCTCTTCAAATAACTTTGTAAAGTTTTTGTAAGAAGCTACTTCCCACTGTTTAATCAAAAGTATTCATTGCAATCTGTTGTATGCCTGGCTGGTGCAGGAACCTGTGTGTGCAGGAGGGTGGAGTGAAACAGGGTGGACAGGCAGGAAGTAAGGTGAAAAAGATGTCAACTCTACCATAGGTCCCATTCATGGAAGCTGAAGATTGAAGCCACACAAAAAGTGATGTAGCATTGCAATTTACTGTATTGGTTGCAGAATTTCTTTTTTCCATTTTTAAAACTCAGCATAAACTTGGACAATGGATGCAGACATTAAACTGCATACAAAATGATCAATGCTATGTGTGGTTCTAGGTGTGGAAGGCCCACCCGAGGACTGTTGCCAACAGCATATAAGGAGAACTGGAGGTAAGATGGCATGCTATTGATTCTCCTGGAGAAGTTCATTGTACTGGTTTTCCTGATACGAACTCAGCTGTTCTCATCACTGGAGGAGCTTAGGTCCTCGCTGAAGCTGAGTATGGATGCAGTTCTCCTTGAGGGAGCTCTGATCCTTACCTTGAGCATTGCTTCCTGGCTCCAGTGCAGATCCCTTAACCTGCTGGTACAGATCCTTCACCCCACTGGCACAGACTTGCTAGCTTCTACCACTGGCCTTTAGGCCTTATCAGTGCAAATCCTTGATACGGACTTGCATGAGACATTGTCATGGACTCTAAGTCTTGAACTGAACTCATGGAGGACATTGCCATGGGCTCTAGGTCTTCAAATGGACTTGCACAGGCTATTGGTGTGGATGCAGGCCCTCAGCTGGACTCTTTGGGTCTCTAGAGTGTGGACAGATCTCTTGCACTTTATTGCATTTGACTTTTTGGATAAATATTATAAAATAATCTTACAAATTATGTGTCATGTATCAAATCTATTCCCTTGCAAACCATGACTACAGCACTATGTTAAGCTTTTCCTTTATTCCAAGAGAGACAGAAAACAGATGTGGCTCCCGTGTGCTGGTAACCAAAAGTCATATACCAACAAAGACAGCCACATGTGAAAAGTGGCCCAGTATACGTCTCCAAGGCCTTTTGTGGTAAAGAATGGAAATATTCTTTTGTTATTTTCTTCACAATTATTGGTGATTCAATGCATCACAAAAACACCTTATGAGGGTTATTTTCTTAAATAAA
Organism: Dolichotis patagonum; assembly: GCA_004027295.1. NCBI lineage: Eukaryota > Metazoa > Chordata > Mammalia > Rodentia > Caviidae > Dolichotis > Dolichotis patagonum. Next base: position 17,468 of record PVJX010015847.1, on the reverse strand, counting down.
CTTTATTGATGTACAATTACCTTTAATAAACTGCACTCATTTTGTTGATCATTTGAAAAGACCAAATTGTGTCTTTTAAATATCCTCGATTATTGATTACTTTGTTATTTTTGACTCTTTTTTTCCCAAATAATGTGAAGTATTTTTCTCTAGCATTTTATTTCTCATTTATTCTCAGTAAATTATTCTTCCTTTGAATTGTAGTGCTAAAAACCCACTGAAACAATTTATATGAGTGGCAGTAAGTTCAAAGAAATAAAAAGCCCAACCAAAGGGAATTAATCACAAGAATCTAACTTTCTACAATTGGCAAGTTTCATATATACAACCATCCTATTCTTGACCATATTGACTTGGCCTAGTTGCCTTTTTTTATATTGGGGATAAAACCCAGGGACTCATTCGTGTTAGGCATGTGCTCTACTGTGGAGCTACCTCCCCAGGAGCTTGGTTGCTTTTAATCGGATGATGTTCAAATGCCTGGGAGTGTATTAATATGTAACAGGCTGATCTTCATGAAAAAACAATTTTTCAAATCTGGATTAGGAAACAAGTTTCTCTTCATTGTGTGAAGCAGTAATATATCATATCATGACTTTTTAATGTAACAATCATGCAATGGAGGTATATATGTACTGAAAAAAATGTTCTAGGAGCATAGGATATATCAGCAAACACAGCAGATGATAATCCTTTATTATGGATGTTATATTTATTGGCCACATATTATTACATAGCTCCCAAGATAAGGTTATATTCATAAGCCACAGTGATAACAATGCAGATTTCAACTGGCTAATGACCTCCCCAAAAGAGTCTGGAAGACTAAAGTACCAGAACAGCCCATCATTTAACATAAATGTCCTTCCATACAAAGCTACACCTCATTAAAACTGCCTTTTTAGGGCCCAAAGGTGTAGCTCAGTAAAAATTTGCCTAGTATGTATGAGACCCTGGGTTTGATCTCCAAAGTAAGAAAAAAAAAGTAAATAAATAAAAATTGCCTTTTAAAAATGCTCCATCATATACATTTTATGCAATGTAACTTATGTAATGTGCAATGCGCATTTTATACAATGTAGTTTTAAAGCATTGATTGATTCATGCATTCGTTCCTATAAATTACAACTTAAAGAGAAGAAAGCTACAATAGACCTTTACTCACCACTGGAAACATATGAAAAATGCTCTCCTTAATTGGGATTTCTTTTTTATTTTCCACCTCATAACTTATGTTAGTTCCAATTGGAGTGTTATTTTGTGAAACCACGAAATTTTGAATAGCATCACAACAGGAAGCAAGTTTTGCTCTGCAATGAAGAAGAATGAAAGTGAGTCAAGGAGTAAGAGTAAGAAACCAAAAAGAGAGACCACAATGGAGTAAGCAAAAGAGGATTCTGGGAAGGGTAGGGAACGAAAAAAAAAGATGCATTATGTACATATACCAACTTCCCACTATAACTGTTATCATTGTGTACTGCAAACATGTGAGAATTAGAAACACTGCGTTTAAAAAATGGGATTCTGAAAAAAAATGGGATTCTGCCATATTGACTTTTCAAAGGAAGATAAATCATTTTCCAGGATGACAGTTTTATCTCAGTTCTAACAAGCCCTGATGGTAGGGTGGAGACATGGTAGGATAAAATGGCAGGGTATGTTAAACAGATTCAGATAAGGATCATCTCACAGAGAGAAAATGCCCATGACTATCAGAATGGTAAACATGAAAGCAGCCTTATAATGATATTGATATAACATTAAAGAGAAAAATGAGAGAACCCACTGTAGTAATTGCCCCTTATTCATGTTTTTCACTTTGTGGAGTTTTAATTGCCCCAAGTCAACTAGGTCTGAGAATATTATTATTTGTCCTGATGTTTTCAAGAGAAAGAGACAATATTAGCATAACTTTTATTATAGTTTACTATAGTCTTATTAAAATAGCTTCTGTTATAGTGACATAACTTTTGTTATAATAGTTCTATTTTATAACTAGTTATTGCTGTTAATTTTTTACTGTGACTAACTTATAAATTAAAATGGCTATGTAAGTATGGGAAAAGATGGTATATGTAAGGTTTGGCATTGTTTGCAGTTTCAGGCATCCAAAGAGGTTCTGGAACACAATATTCCATATTCTCAGGGGGACTACTGTATAAGTATTTCATAGTATTATGAAAATACAGACACTAAATTAAAAGGAGCATTACAGTCACCAAAACAATATATATTCATTAATTAAGAGACAAGTACAACAAGAAGAACCATTAATACAGTCACTTTTAAGTGAATTTAAAATCATGCAAAACCCGGAACAATGTAAATTAGTACAAGTTGTACTTCAAAATTATTACTGTAGGACGGAACATTATTATGAGATTGCAGACGCAAGAGGGGGCTTTTGGAGGTCTTCTGAGTTAGTCCTCAGCCAGTGTCAGGTCAATGTCAAACTATTTAGAATTTATATTTAGTTTTTGTAATTCTCCAGGGATGTAGAATTCGAAATATCTCTTGATAATTATTGCAGGGTCTAATTGACCTCAAAGTCAGGAGATTCTTCCATTGTACAACTAGATTATTTCTTCTTAATTTAAATTCCTTTCCTTAGTGTTTTTAGAGACTCTCTTCATAGAAACACGTCATGTAATTGAAAATAGTAATCAAGCACTTGATTAGCCTTTCAATCTTCTAGAGTTTGCAGCATTTCTCCCCTCAGATTTTCCTAATGGGGCCAGTGTTTCATTATTTTAATCACCCTGATCCTAGTTAAACCTTGACTTATTTCTCCATATTACTTAAAAAGTATATACGCAAGCTGAATCTAACCACAGGAAAAGAGACAATGAATAATCAGTGAAAAATGACCAGTTAGATTTCTTAAAAATGGATCCTTTTCCATTTCACACTTGATTCTGAAGGGCATAGTTCTGTACATATTCCTACTGAATTTGGTGCTTTTGAAAAAGTATAATGCTCTAATTTGTCATGTGCACTTATAAATTCAGTCTTCCTGAATTCCAATAATTCTCACAGTCGCAACTGACTATAAAAAGTCAAGGTGATATTATTTGTATCCCAAAGTCAAGATTTTCAAAAATGCTTCTTATCTGTTAACAAGGTTCATAAAATGGTATATTCTTCTTAACTGAATTCTATTATCAGCTTGTTACTTCTCTTTATATTTTAGAAATTTGCCATTTCTAAAGGATAGTTTGTGGAGATTAACAAAAAAAATGAAATGGTGTGTAGTCAAAAACATGGTGTCAAGTAGCCTTTAATTACAAATTTAATGTGGTAACAATTCGTGCAACATGCTACAAACTCAGAAATCCTTATGTGTTTATCATTTTCAATGTCTTTTATCCAGGATTCTGAGAGAAAGCAATGCTTAAAATGTCTAAGGATATTCAGTGCTTAAAAGAATATTGCATCACAAGAACAACTAACAAGATATTCTTTTGTGATTTTTTAGTAACAGATTATTTTGAAATTATGTTTTAAAAACATTATCATAGAATTTGCAGACATACAGGATATTAGAAAAAATGAAAAATGAGGACTAGAATAACCACCAGTTCTGACAACTTTCTTTTTTCAGATTTACCCTGTTGTATATCTATCAATCCATTATCGTTGTAGTTGCTGAGATTTGAAGAAACTGCAGGTCTCACTACATTCCACTTCTGCTTTTGCCTCCAGCTCCTCATCTGTCACCAGGGCTGGGTTATTTGTAGTTATTTTTCATGACAGTTTAGCTTTGCCTCTTATAGAATACAAACAGAATCATACAAAAGCAGTGTATGCTTTTGGATAAGAATTTTGTTCACAATGTAAATGTTTCGTGATTGATCTGTGTTGCTGTTTATTCCTTTTGTTCTTTTTATTATCCAGTTTATTCCTTTTTATTACTGGAATAGATGTGTGGATGTGTCAGAGCTGGTTTAACCATCTGCCTTACACATTCTCAGAAATCACTATCTAAAGTCAACATTAAACACCCAACCATACATAATAATCTTGGTTAAGTGTCAGCATAATAATCCACCACATCACTTCTGAAGCCTGCCTTTAGTCACAGCAAATAAGGCTTCTGTATTCCATGACAGAATGATAAATGCATGTTCTCTGTCACTTCCTAGCTCATCTCTGTAGCACAGTAATAAGGAGCCAGTGGTAAAATACAACTGAGCTACTCATAATGATGAAAGTGCTGTTAATGGATTATTAAAGTCTGTTATTCCATTTCCATTGACCCTAAAAAAAGAGCCAGTTCTGATCTTTGGTCACTCCAAAGTCATGTTCACAGTAAGTGTGGCAATTCTTCCTTTCTTGTGAGAAAAAGGAGACATTGAGAAATATTATTCTATTCGTGTTAACTAGAATAGAATGTCAACCCTCCATTTCTGTACAATGAAATGTCTGTCCTGCAGTTTCACTCTCTACGGCGGTGAATATCCCAATCATTTCAGCAGGAGCCCAATTCCCACCCTGCTGGAGCACTGTGAAATTTCTAGGGCATCTGCACAGCCATTATCCTATTTGATTCCCCTCACAAGCAGGGAGATAGACAATATCCCATTTCAGAGATGAGAAAACTGAGGCTGAGAGGTGCTAAGTGACTCATAAAGAAATGAAGGTTGTAAACGACTGAAACCTGTGTTTTACAACATTCAGGTCTCTAGTCTGAGCTAGAGTGTTGGAGTCAGAAGAAATGTTATCAGTTAACCATCTTCCCTTGGCTTAACTTTTGCTTTCCAAAATGGTGCCATGACTCACTCAGTAAGGATGGGAACCTTGCTGCACACTGGCCTAGGTGACTCGAAAGCTACCATACAATTTAGGTACATTAATTCCTTTCCATTCTCTTTATGTATAACTAAAACACTGGAGTTCTGATTTTCACATGGAGGCTTCTCTATGGGGCCATAGTTATCAGATGATGTGGTCAATATGCCCTCAAGTTTTGCTGTATCCCATCTGCAACCACATCTTCCCCAGGATCCAGGTTTTAAAGGGAATACATGTTCTCTACTTACTGCACAGAGACCCAAAATTGAGAAGCATTCACGTCCTTTCAAAACTGCTTAACTTTTGAGTAGTTTGCTCCCTGAAGAAGCTGGCTTAATGCATGTAGCCCTGATCTATAAAAACGGAAGCTGAAAACATGCAAACCCATCTTTGGATCACAGGTGGTCTAATGAATATACTTTCGAGTAACAGACAAGAGAGTACTTGTTAAGATTATGGAAAATCCCTTTTTCACTTTTTCATTAAATTAAATGCATTTAATTTAATTTAATTTTTTTATTATTTTATTACTGGCTTAGATTCACAGGCCAAAATTCTCCTCCAATTCTAAATGGAATGCTTCCTGGATTGCTATGAAATGTTAGTAACTCCTTAAGGCTTACAGTGGGCAGAACAACACAGGACACTCTGAATACTAACAACCTACAGGCCTGAGCCTGTGGCTCCCAGTTATTACTTCTGTTTATTAAGCTCCCTGCAGTTCTCCAATGAGATGTAGGCCACTGAGGGTGAAGGAAAGGCTGCAGGCACCTTCCAAGTATTAATGGAGAGCTGCATCCCCAGGCTTCATTCATTTTCTATGATTGTAATGAAGGTCCTAGCAAAAGGAGACTGAAAATATGAGTACCTGCAAAAATTCAAAGGACTTCTAACCATTTCTTCTAAAACAGTCCAGTGTTTTTCAGCTTCACCAGAACCACATCACGCTTAGGCCAGGTGTAGACCAACTGCCTCTCTCCTGTTGCTGCCATTATCATTTTCTCTCATTTAAATTCATAATGAACAGAAGTTTATCTGATGCCCCTCTCTTTGTGCCTTTCCTCTGGCCCTGCCCTACAGGACACAGTTCACTGACTGATCAGTAATACCAAAACCAACAGTTAGTGCAATCTCACGATGTACTAAATGTTTTCTACAGGTTATCACATTTAAGCCCTATGATAGCTCTAAAATACAGGTGCAATGAACCATTTTAAAGATGAGAACAACTCAGGCTCACAAAGCTGAGATCACAAATCATATTTTCATTCATTCATTCATTCATTCACTCTTGTATTTAGCAACAATTAAATACTGAGTATCATGAGAGGTGCCATATACATCTTGGTGAATAAAACAGTCATTATCTTTGCCTTTATAGTGTTTACAATATAGTAGGAAAAATTACAAGGACAAATTTTAAAGTAGCTAAGTGGCATGAGGAAGACTGGAGACAAGCAATAATTTAGCACTGGAGGTAGAGACCAAGTCATTTCTTTCAGGAGCCATTTCAGGAATGCTGAAGATTTGCAAGTTTTTAACTGTGTCATTAAACCCAGAAGTGTGTACTGGCTTATCAAAACTCAAATGTGATCTGGAATTGCATAATTTAAAGAATAATGGCAAGGAGCTAAATTCTCAGACAATACTCAATGCCCGGGTTTGTTGTGGAAACTTTTTGTTCAAAGGCTCATCCGGAGGGAGGAGATTGAAGTCTATGATGGATGGAGAACTAGTAATGTCTGGAATGTGAAAAAACACGGTCAGGGGATTCAATAACTGTCTTCAAATCTTCAAGGACTATAATGTGAAGAAAGGATTAGAGTTAACTTGTGTAGCTTCAAGAGACAGAGCTAGGACTGTTATAGCCCGAATGTTTGTGCCCCTCCAAAATTCACAGGCTGAAATTCTAACCTCAATGTGATGGATTTAGAAGACAGGGTGTTTAGGATATTGTTAGGACTAGATGAGGTCCTGAGAGTGGAGCCCTGATGAATGTGAGATGACAGAAGCCGGCTGGCTGCCACTTAGAACAAGGACCTCATCCAAACTTATGAGCACAGTCCTGGCACCCTGATCTTTGATATCCAGACTCCAGAACTAAGTGTTGCTTAAGCCACCTTGGCTATAATATTATGCTAAAGAAACTCAAGCTAAAACAAGGATCAATACCCAGGGCAATTCAGCTCACATTTACTAGGTAGCCAGTAGGTGATGTTCATGGCTCAGGGCCATGAGAATTATAACTCACAAATAACAAATAAAAATACGAATGCAACTTGGGTAGACCTTGCCCTCCAGAACCTTACATTAAGGAAAAGATGCAAGATGTAAGTGGTCTTTTGCTATCATCTCAGCGTAACAAGGACTGAGGTAAAAAGAGGTTATGACAGGAGCAGGTGGGGTTAGGAGAAACCTTAGAAAAGGTGGTGTTAGCACAATACCCAGCATGCTGGAGGCTTTTGATAAATATTTACTTGCTGAATGAATCAACCTGTGCTTAGTAATAGTTCCAGAGGAGGGAGAGAAGCCAGGGGGCACAAGCTGGCTGAAAAGTGACTGTCAGGCTAGGACAAGTATGTCTCTCAACCAAACAGTAGTTGACATTAAGCAAGTGGTTGTAGGGTGCAAAGGAGAGGGGGGCAGATTTGTGATATATTTAGTAGGTGACAGGAACAAAGATAAAGGATAAGTAAAGGCTGCTTGGAGATAAAACATAGCTGCGTGGTGAGGGCCTTTTCTTGGTTAACTTCAAAGCTCAACACCCTCGGCAGAACTCATTCATTCCTAGACTCATCAAGAGCATCTCGTGTCCAGGCATGGTGCTTAGTACAAGGACCAAACAAGGCATAAATGATGCCCTGACCTTGTCCTCTTACATCTGGGACCACACACTTAGAAGAGAAGTAGAACATTAAGAGAAGCTTCAAAGCAAAGCAATAAACGTAATTTATAGGCTGTTTTGTTTTGTTTTTGGAGATAGGGTCTCACTAGGTAGCTCAGGCTGGCCTTGAACTCACTGTTGTCCCAGACTGGCTTCAAATTCACAGTGATCCTCCAGCCTCAGCCTCTCCAGTGCTGGGATAACAGGTGTGTGCCACCATGCCCAGTTTCTAAGGATTAGTTTTTAACAATGGGAAAAAGTTCAGCCAAATAAGAGAATCTTTTCTCTAAAAGGGTCACTAAACCAAGGAAAAGAAATTCAATAGAGGCTTGTGCAAGCAAGGACAATTTGCCATCCTTACCCTAAGAATCATAGAAAACACTGTATTCACAAACTTACAGCTTTTTGAAACAGGTATAGAAAACTATTTAATGAATCCAGAATTTTTTAAATTTCAGCTTTTATATTTTTCATAACTATAGAAGAAAGATAAAAAAGTCAAAGACAAAGAGCAAAGTAAAACTGTAGAAAGTAAGAAGGAAAAAAGAAGCACTGCCATAGCATGAGACAAGAAGAGAAATAAGACATAAACACATAAAAAGGAAATGGCAAGAAATTCCTGAGAAAAAGGGAAGAGAAAAAGACAGAAGTTAAAAAATAATCATGCACAAACATTAAGGATATAAAGACATAGGAAACATGCAGAGAGAAATGCTAATTTATTATACAGAAGCACAGCTTTACATAGAGAGAAGGCCAGAAAGACAAACATGAGCTAGAGTCCAGATAACAATATAACAGAGAAAAACATGTTAAGCTCAAGGCCCCTGCACAGAGATACATTAATAATGCTAGTGAACAGATACGTGGCACTCTTCCAAAGAACTTTGCATGTTAACTTATGTAATCCTCGTAACAGTCCTATGAGGGAAAAACCATTGTCACTATTGTTATTGCCAGTTTTCAGATACAGAAACTGAGTTAGAGATGTGAAATGACTTGCATGAAGACATAGCTAGTAAGTGATATGAGTGCGATTGAACACAGAAGTCCATTTAAAGTATGGTGCTCTTAATGCTGGCCTTAACTCAATCTATGTGTTGCCTTGGATATGCACAAATAAGCCATAACAGAGACAAACAGCAAAAGTCCACAAACAGTCCACCCAGCCACTGTCACTAGACATGCGGGATAATTGTAACCTCTGTGGAAAAATATATCTGCATCTTGAGATAGTTTGGATACTGTGCCTGAATTTAAACAAAATTTATTGGTACATTTCAGTTATGCATAAAGATAACATATATCACAAGGAATCTGTACTTATACATGAAACATCTTGCTTCTTTTTTTCCCATTCCATTACCCTCCCTTCAACCCCTCTTTATCTACAAAAACTTTGTTTCCATTTTTCTCCTTCTATTTTCTTTTTCTTTCCTTGTCTGTTCCTTTATTTCCTCCTCCCCTCTCCCATGTTTCCCTTCCCGTTTGAACATTTTCTTACCATTTCACAATATCTATTTTACATTTTGGTCCTTATTTACAGTTTCAGTTTCTCACACCAAAGAAACAATGTAGTATTTAAATATGTGTCTGATTTATTTCACTTAAGAGTACGCTCTCAAAGTGCATCCACTTATCTAGTAATATCTGTAATTTCCCTCTTTATGGAAGAGTAGTACTCCATTGTATAAAAAAAACTCCATACTTTCTTTATCCATTCATAAGTTAATGGACATTTGGGCTTTTTACAAGATTTAGCTGTTACAAACTGTACTGCTATAAACACAAGTGTGCATATAATTCTGTGGAATGATGTTTTGAATTCTTTCAGGAAGATATCAAGAAGTGGACTAGCTGAGGGAATGTTTTTGGGGGGAATTTTCACAGTAATTGTACCAGTCTATACTATACTCCTACCAGCAGTGAAGAAGTGTTCCTTTTTCCCCATAGGCCCACCAGCATTTGTTACTGGTTCTCTTGATGGTAGTCATTCTTTCTATAGTGAGAGAGATTCTCAGCATTGTTTTAATTTGCATCTTTCAAATGACCAGTGATGTTGAAATTATTTTATATATTTATATGCCATTTATAATCCTTCATCTGAAAAGTGTCTATTAATTTCAGATGCCAGTTTTTGGATCAGGTCTTTAAATTTAAGGTGTCTGATTTGTTTTGAGTTCTTTATATAGTCTAGGTGTTAGTCCCTCGTCTAAACAGCTAGAAAAATTTTTTTCCACTCTGCGGGTTGTCTCTTCACTCTGTTGGTAGTTTCTTTTGCTGTGCAAAAGCATTTTAATGTGATGAGCCATTTATTCTTTGTAGTATTTCCCTTGTGGTCTGGGTTTTGTTCATAAACTGCCTATACCAATGTCTTCATGAGTCCTACTGATTGTCTCTCCCAAAAGATTTAGTTTTTCTGTTTTAATATTTAGATCTTTGATTCATTTCAATTTCAGTTTAGTGCACGGTGAAAGATAGGGATCTAATTTTAATTTATAGCATGTGGAAATCCAGTTTTTCCAGCACCATTTATTAAAGAGGCTATTTTTCTTCCAGTGAAGGCATTTTGCTCCTTTCGTAACCACATATTTTTAAACCATACTGAATTTTCACATCTATATGCATGACAGAAGGGGAAAACAGTATCCAAATCCTTCCCAAACCAGAGAAAACTCAGCCAGAAACAACTTAAGAGTGGAAAGTTGGAAACTAGCATTCTAGAAACAAAAGCTAAGGCCAAAACTTTATTCCTGACCATGGTCTACTAAGGCTGCGATTAACTAAGCCAAGCAAAATGCCAGGGCCATGTTAGGGGGCTAACAAAAGTAAACAGACTTGAAACATATTTGGGGGGACGTTGACAAGACTTTGATGTGACAACCCAAGAGAAAGCTAGCACGCAGCTGCAACTTTGGGCTGTAAGAGGGTGAAAGTAAATCAGGCTGTGAACTAAGCAAGCCAGTCGATGTAGTCTTGGAGATAAGAAGGTGGGACACATGGGCTTCCTGGATGAGACCAGTGCAACCAAAGGTGGAAATGCATCTGGCTGAAAGTTGACCCTAGACTTCATTATACACCCATTAGAGCTCATTTCCATACTAAAATCCTGACTCAAAGTGGTAACATTTTGAGCAATGTGCAAACTCACATCTGCATAGTTAACTAAATGCAATCATGTATGAAGGTGCCTTTTCTTTTGGAAGAAACTCCCAACTAATTAAAGACATTCCTTTGAGACCTCATAAAAGTGAAGAGTACTTTTTGGTAGGTGCTCTATGTCTGTAGAGTTTCTGGCTTTTGGTCTGTGAAGTAACCAATTTCTCTTTTTCCTGGAGCTACCTATGGGCAGCTTGCTGTGATTCTATTAACAAACTGTCATTTTTTTCTCACTTTAAAATCAGTCAGTGTTTGATTTCTATCTAATATGACTATGAACCATGATAGGTGGTGACATTTTCTCTTAATTTCTTGTGTTAAGGGGTCAGTCAGGTCTTCTTTATAAAAGCTTCTGCTTTTCTACTCCTTAAGTAAAAATCCCTTATCCACTTCCTTTTAATCTCCAGCTAAAGCCTTTGGCTATAAAAATCTCATCATCACTGAGGCAAGGACCCACACTAGCTGGTGACAGGAGTGCTAATATTTTGTGACTGGGAATTAAGGGAAAGATGAGTATGGAAAGGTCAACCTCAGGTTTCTGATTAGAGCCCTTGGGAGGGGGCAAAGCCTGCAGGAAGTGGCCTAGACAGAGCACAGGACAATGGTTTGCTCATAGTGAAGGAGGTGACCTGGTATAGCTTTAATTCCTTGTAAGACACAGAAAAGACATAGTGAAGGTGGTGACCTGGTATAGCTTTAATTACCTGTAAGACAGAGAGGAAAAATAGGATCACATTGCAGCAGTGGAATTGGAAGTCATGTTCTAAGAGTAGGTTGAGAAGTCTTTGAGAACAGGACAGGACACAGATTCAATCATATGACTGGCTTCATATGCCTTTGAAATAAGCACAAAACTACTATGGCAGTGACCTCTGTAGAATTCATAGTGCTCCAGTTGTATGACTGCCCCTTGCCTGCTCAAAATTGTTAACTTTAATTCAATTGTGAATTATGTAAGTGTGAAAAAGCAAGTTCTAAAAATACAAAATCAACTGCTAAAATGAATGTTAAGATTTCTGACCAAAAAAAAAAGAAAAATCCAGGTCATTGCCATTATTGTTCAATGTGTGAAGTGAAGGGAAAGAAGTCATTTATACTAAACTTTCACTGACAGAGTTTATACTTCTAGTTAGAATTTTTTTCATGGGAGGGAAAAAGAAGAGTGACAAATTTTGGGGGCTTTTGCAGACATTGTCAGGCAACATATTGGAGATCCTGAATTTGTGCTCTAATGAACGAGTTTTATAATTCTAATGTTGAATAGTCTTGTGTGTAATTATACCAACATATGACTTTGTGAACCATTTCTTAAAGGAAATGTTCTAAGGATATTTTGTCCCTTTCTTTTATAAAAGTGTTCATTTGTTCATAAACTTCAAGTTACTAAACCAAGTACTCACTTTTATGTGGTCAAGGGGCTTTGTGGACTCTAGGCAGGAGGCAGCATCTGTAGTGGTGAAGGACCGCGTAGGCAGACTAAGCTCCTGGGCATTTAATGAGCCTGGTCCACATACATAAGCATGCCCTAAGTGCTCCTAGAAAGCCAGCTTTCATCTCTGGCATTCTTCCCACAGCCCCCATCACTCATAGAACTCGGCATCTTCATTGTTGCCTTCTATTTTTGCCTGAACTTTGGAAACTACATACCTATGTTTCTGCCTTTGGCCTCTGGCTTCCTTCCAAACTTAACCTCCACCCTCAGGGTTTGTTTTAGCAGAGTCCTGAAAAGGAATTATCCATTCTCTTCCTGGACCCACTATCCTTTAGTCCCAATTATGGGCTAACCAAACTGAGAAATGGCAGGATGCCCCTAACTCTTGACTCTACTTGTAATCAGACTGATTAATTTTCAAGCAGTGCAGTGTCATTTCTGATTAGATCTCAGAGGATGGGTTTTGGCCTGCCATCTTGAAAGGCAGGGACAATCCATAGACTGTTCACATAACAGTAAGTCCTTTCTACTGAAAATAACGCACCAGAGGATTGTAACTTAGCAAGTTGAAGCTTAATACTTGCTGCTCTGTGTGACCTATTTTCCATCATGAAAAGATCAAAGAAAGTTCAAACAGAACAAATTAAATAGGAAATGTAGGTTCTTAACAAGTGCATGGCATAATCCATGTGAATGTTAACAAAAGCAAAACTGGGGTACATATGTGTTTATACTTCTCCCTAGGCAGAGAGCTGATACTATTACAGCTTTATTGCTGCATCACAGGCTTCCTATATTTATTATCAGTACTGATGGTTTAAACTACTTTTAGAAAACATTGTGGCCCTGAAGCAAGGCCAGCAGATCGCTGTAGCTGCTGGTTTCAAACAGGAGCCTAAAGAGAATTCTTTCTGTGGTCTGTTGGTCATTTCAGAACTTTGGAAATGGAATGGTCAATTCATCAGAAAGAAATAGCAGGTGAGTATGGCGGACTTTAGGGGGCCTGCAGGGGAGAGACCCTGGCACCTCGGGACCTGCACCATGCAGTTGACTTGGGGTGCGGGGAGGACAAGGAACTCCTCCCCTCTCTGGGGGGCGGCTGAGAGTGTGGCCGACTTTTGGCAACCCAAAGGAGAGAGACCCTGGCGCATCGGGACCTGAACCATGCGGTTGACTTGGGGTGCCGGGAGAACAAGGAACTCTTCCTGTCTCTGGGGGGCGAATGTGATCCTGCCTGCGTGTGGGCTGAGAATCAGACATCTCACATCGTCCTGTCCCCCATCCCGTGTCCCCCCCTCCCCCCTGCCTAGCAAGTGGGAGCCAGTGAACTACACATCTTGTGAAAAGATTGGCTATGTTATTTAGTGTGAGCTCTCCATATGCAAGGATAAGGACAACCATTTGGAAGAAAACAAGAGACAATATGACAGATAGTGAAGATCTCTGGTTGTCTAGCTTTGAAATTTATGCTTTCTTATGTCCCATTCTGTTCTGTTTTGTTGTGTTTTACTCCCTTTTAAAATAAAATAAAATAATTTAAAAAAAGAAAACATTAATTGTAAGCTTGTAAAATTATATGAAAATGGAAATAATAACTATTATACAGTGATATTCTAAATGATAATAGATTATTATTAAGCATTTGATGTGGTGAAGATTTATAAAAACTTTAGAGGCAAACATTATCTCCATTCTACCAATAATGAGACTGGTTAGAAGTGGCTGACTCTATTAATGATGATGATGCCACCAAAAGTCAACAAAGGCAACATGGTACCTGGAAGATGTTCTAGTGGGAGTTCATTTAGTCACAGCAGAGATCATATTTAATGCACACTCATTCCCTTTAATCCATGGTTTTGTTTATGAGGTTTCAGTTACCTATAGTCAATAATAATCTGAAAATATTAAATGAAAAATCTAAAAATAAATAATTTATAAATTTTAAATTGCATGACTTCCCAGGAGTAGGATGAAATCGAACACTATTCTGTCTTGGGTATCTATGTAGCCTATGCTACTCACTTGCTAGTTGCTTAGCAGCCATCTGCATTGTTAAATCAACTGTCATGGTATTACAGTGCTTTGTGTTCAAGAATTACTTTACTTAACAATGACCCTAAAGCACAAGAGTAGCGGTTCTTAGATCTTTATTATAGCTTGTGGTTATAATTATTCTACTGATTATTAATTACAATTGTTATTCTCTCATGGTGCCTAATCGAACTTTATGATAAACTGAAATTCATCTAAGTATGCATATATGTATGTATGTACAGAAAAAAACATACTGTACACAGAACTCAGTACCATCTGCAGTTCCAGGAATTTGCAGAAGGTCTTAGAACACATTCCTCAAAGATAAGAGGAACAACTGAAAAATTAAAGACTATGGATCATTTTTAGAAGTCAATAAAAGACACATAGAGTAAACTTAAAGCTGAGGCTAGGTTCCTGGCCCTAGATACTAACATACACCCTCAAATCCCCATTTCCTATACTGAGCCTTGATCTATTTTCAGAATCTTATAGAGAGGTTCCTGGTTTCTCTGGGAAGATATTTTCCAATCATTATTTTTTACTCCACAAAATATGTGGATCAAAAATCAACTAAGTGTACAAATGAAATAATCGCATACACACAGTGAAAGTGTGTATTTGTGACCTGTGTCACAAAGGCAAATTTCAGGATAGCACAGCACCCATGACTTAATCAGGTTACTCAGTGGAAGCCTCCCTGAGAAGAGACAGTTGATTTGGGAAGTAGAAAATCAATACCCTTTAGCCAGGGAAGGCATTTAAAGTCAGAAGGCACAGCATTGTCAAGGTTCAGTGGCAAAAGCAAGTACAATAGATTTGATGAAGTAATAGACCAATACAAAAGGGCAAACAGAGCTAGGGAGGTGGTGTGAGGTGAGGCTAGAGTAGCTCCTAGGAAATGCAGGGTCCTGTGGGATTTTGGTCTCAGGTGCAATGATGAAACACCAAAGGATTTAGCAGAAGTGGAAGTGTGGCAGAAGCATGTTGTAATCAAAGGCATTTTTAAAACCTCTCTGGGTTGCCGCTAGAAAAGCGGTGCCTGTGAAGAGTCCGAATCCACACTCCGTACCTTCCCCATTACCCCCAGGATGGTGGGGCCTGTAAGAAGAGTGTAAGGACACACATCTTCGGTGGGTAGATGAGCAGAACCCCAAGATCCAGGACAACAGCCTCTCCCCCATCCCTCCCCCACCCTCCTGTGAGGGCACACACATGCCTTGGGAGGGTGGGGTAATCAGCCAGACCAGCAAGGTGGAAGCCCCTGAAGCAGCAGTCAGGAGCCAGCAGCTGGACTCTGGAGAACTCCACCAACAGAAGACCAGTCCCAGCCCCCACATCCAGCGGCCGAGATCAGCTCCCTACCCAGCGCAATTCTGGTATCTAACATGGACACGATCACAGAACTATAAACACCAAAGGTATTTTAAAACTTTTATTCCTTGTTTTCTGATTGGCTAGCTCTTCCCTGTCTGGATGTCGCCTTGTTTTGTTTTGTATTCTGTGGTTATTTTTTTATTTGGGATTTTTTTCTCTTGTTCTCTGGTCTCCTTTCTCTTTCTGTCTTCTCTCTTTTTTTTTTTCCTTTTTCATTGTTTCTCTTTCTTCTTTTTATTCATTGTTTAGGTTTCTTACCTTTCTTTTTTCATTTTCTTCTTTTGGTCTTCTTTTCTTTTTTCTCAACTACTTCTTGAATTTAAACTTTGAGATGAGTAATCATTTTCTCTGCCCTTTCTGATTACTCTGCATTCAATTTCATTCTTTCCCTCATGTGTCCTCCAGCTTCCCAAATCTCAGGTGGTCATTCTTTGACCTCCAGCCTTGACTACTATATCTAACCTCATTCATCACTTTAGCCACCCTAACTCCCCCCACCCTCCAAAGAAGGGTAGAATCACTCCACTAAGGGGAAAGTCACTGCATACAAGGCATGGTATATGTTTGATTTTGTTACATAACCTTAAGAGTTCACTCCTATGGCCAGAGGTAGCAGGTTAATGGTTACCATAGTTTCTCAGTAGTTAAGCTATACTTGAAACTATTGCTAATACTAACTCTAATACTTTAGCTAGGATGTGATGTATGTTATAAACAGTTTTTCACCCTTGTATAATAACATTGTAATTGTATGGGGTACAATCATCACCAAAGCCCTGCACCAAAGCACTGAGAACTGAGCCAAACAGTAATTTTGCACCCTTTTCAAATTGGTAAGGTAGGTTCTTGGGCCAGCTATAAAGAACCACCTACATCTAGAGGGCATCCCTGAAGAGCAGACATCTCCTAGGGAAGCCTCATATTAGTGATAAGAAATCAACAAGCATCAATATAGAAAACAAAATAAAATAAAAAACAGAAAATAGAAAATGACAAGACTCAGATGCAAAATACAACCCCGGAGTCCCAACCACCCAGGACAAGCCTGAACTCGATGAAATTGTAAGTCAACACTGGAACTTTCTGAAATGATAAGAAAAGAAGTGGAAAAACAGGTGTAAAGGGCAATAGAGAAAATAATCTGTCAGGTACATAAAGAAATGGTACCTACAATTAAAGATATTCCAGCAGATACAGATAAAAGAATAGATGAGCATAAATAAATGATGGAAACAAAAAATGCCCAACATAGCAAAGTAACTGGATCCATGAAAAGGATTCTGAAGGCACTCCCAGAGATTAAAACCTCCACTGAAAATATGCAACAGTTTCAATGAAAGAGAGAACAGAATTTCATAGCTTGAAGACAGAATTGCAGCTAGTGATCATGAAAAGAAAGATATCTTAAAATAGCAAGAAATCATGCTGCAAAATGAAGCAAAGAAGAATAACATAAGATTAATTGGGATCAACAAGAAAGCTGGAGACAGCACAGATGCCACAAAGAAAAATCTCTTCACAGGATTAGTGGCAGGAAACTTTATAAGTGTGGATAAAGAATTTGACTTACAAATAAATGAAGCATATAGAACTCCAAACAGCCATGATCAAAATAAAACTACAGCATGACATATAATCAAGATTGCAGAAATTCAGTACAAGAATAGAACATTAAAAGCTGTTAGAAAAAAGGAAAGCCCACCAGAATCATCACAGACCTCTCAAAAAAAACCTTCAAGTCAAGCAGAGCTTGGAGAGAAGTATTTCTTTCTTTCTTTTTTTTTTTTT
>PVJX010015846.1:0-41743 GCA_004027295.1 Dolichotis patagonum | reverse complement strand
TTGGTTTTGACATCTCAGAACAAGAACCTAGTTTCAGTAGAACTTATATGTTAAGCCTTTTCTAGTTAAATTTAGTAAATAAGAAAACAACTTTAATGAATTACCTTAGTCTTCTTCCACAAACCAATCAATAACAGCATCTTTCTTCCTTTGAGAGATAATTAAATTTGATCTAATTAGATTGTTTTCCCTTACAAACTTGTCATGCAAAATAAGTTAATTTTAACCAAGAAATTCACCTGTGAGAATTATTGTAGTATAACAAGGGACCTGAAAATCTGAAAATTTCAAATCTTAAAACAAGTTATATATACACACCTGCTATTTTTGCTCTAGATTCCTTTCTTTTGAGTAATAAATCATAATTATGACACATTATTTATCACACTATCACAATTAGCAAAAATGTACAATTATGTGCCATCAACACATTCCACTTGAAGTATTTTCACATGCCAGGAACCTGAATACCATGTGCAGTGTAACAGCCTCTGAAATGTTTTATATTTTAAAAATGTCAAGGATTGTGCTCATTACAATATTACACCTATATTCCAGCATAAAGGCAAACATACTTTCAATGGAAACACTTCACATGTGTTACTTGATGTTTTGAACTATTATCAATGACTTCTTGAGACTTTGTAATTCACTGGTAATGTTTACTTTATGGTATTAGACTAATATTATGTCATAAAATTCAGGGTATTTACATTAGAGCTCAGAAAAAAATTAGAGTCCACTTGGCATGTGGGTAATGTGTAAGCACCAGATACGGGAGAGATTCCTTGATGCTGTTAAAAGAATAAAGCAGAAGGTCCTATGTATCAGTCATTTTAACATCAATTTCATGCTCATATATATCCTGAGAAATAATTTGCTAATATCCTTCTAATTTATTTATATATGACACATTTAAATTCCTTTCAATATAGCATATTTACCATTTCCCTTATTTAGTATCCCTACTTGAATCTAAAAATTTCTGCACTATACTCCCTTTATACAGAAATAGAGTATAAAAAGACTAGAGAGGAACTTTTAATATGAATGTCCCTGATGTATTTCTTTTGTTTATTAGTCACTTGAAAAATATAGTACAGTGTAGTTGATATTTAATTTTACTTGATCTATTAGACAGTTTATTCTGTGCTTTGGTTTAGAGAAGTCTCTTTTTCATTGTAGGTTTCTTTATGAGAAATCTGCCCCTTTTTTCTGATACTTTTTTCAAGTTCATTTTTATGGTGGCAAAATATACCAACAATAATGTATACCATTTTAATGTTATGAAATATACATATTAATAGCATTTAGTATTTACAATTTTGTATAATTGGCACCAAAATGCCTAGTATTAGACATTTTCATCATTGCAAGAAGAATTCTTGTATCCATTATGTATTGTGGGAGTCAAATTTCCCATCTTGGGAACACAGTACCCAACAACCACAACTTGAAGAGAAAGGGAGAGGTTTATGTTGGCTCATGTTTTATGACAACCAACCCATAGTCAGCTGATTACAAATCATAGTAGAGGTCGAAGAGAAAAACTTAGTTCATAGTCACCAGCGAGAAAACCAGAACAGCACCAAAGAAGAGGATAGACAGATTCCAAAGTCAAATCTCCAAAATCTTGGTTTTCCAGTGCGTCTTTGGTTTCATTCCCATATCACCACACATTGGCCTTTTATGGATCTTCCCTGGCCTCCTAGACCTTCCATTGTATAATAGTGGAAACACCTCTGATTCCATAAATCCTGCTGTGCTCCTGTATGTAATTCCAGCATTATATAGATGGCACCAACGTGTGGCATCATTGGGACTGCTTCTCAGGACCTCTGAGCTATGTCTGCAGTGACCTCCATATGCCTGAATGGCTGAGCACAGTGGAATGAATCCTGAGGGAACTAGTACCTGAGAAGGCCTTTCTTGAGCAGAGGTTCCAAGGAATTGCTTCTCAAATGGAAGTTTTCTCTTGAGCTTTCTTTGGGTGTGGTCTTATTAATTCGTGGGATGCCTTCCTATCTTCTATTTCCTCTACAAAGTATTTTGCTTCTTTACAATGCTTCAAATCTCCGCATTACTTGGATCTTTGTCCCCAAATTTGTGGATGGTTCATTTCTTGTCAAAAGTCAAAGTTTTTCAAATAATTCTACTCTGTTATTTATTTCTGCTTTTTTGCTCTCCAGATGTCTAAAAGCAGCAAATGTACCCATACTACAACTACAACTTTGAGGAGCCCTGACATTTTTCATCAGATCAGTTAGTCTACTGTCCTTAAGTACTATTTCTGCAAAGTTTTGGAACCTGGGCACAGTAAAGGCTACCTTTTTCCGAGATGTAACATGTCTCATCAATTTCCAAAATAATACTTATTCCCAACTGAAACATCTTCTGCTTTGCTTTTACTGTTTGCAATTTTGTAACAAATCTGATCTTCTGAGCACAGACCATAATTTCTCATCAGGTTCTGCTTGTAGCATTCTTGACCTTCTCAGTCCAATATGGCCAAACTCTCGAACTACTCCTGTGAATCAGATCCAAAAGCCTCAGAAACACATGATGATGAGAGATCCCAAGGAATCACCAGTCATCTGAACTAATTTCCTGTGTTAGTCTGACTTTTCACCCCTGGAGCACAATACCAGACACCCACAATTTAAAGAAGGCGGAGTTTAAATTGGCTCATGGTTTCAGGAGAGTCAGTCGCTAGTGATTAACTGCAATGAAGAAATATCCTGACAGAAGATTGTAGTGGAGGAAAGTGCTGTAGTTTATGGTGGCTGACAGTATGAGCCAGCAGAGCCAGAGAAGAAGGATTAAAGATATTCAGTGTAATTATTGGTATGGTAGGATACATTTTTAAGTCATTTTTATTTCTCTTCTGTTTGAACATTATTTTCTCCCTTTTATTTTTTATTTGATTTTTAAAAAACTTTCCTTGAATACTTGTATTTTTCTTTCCCTTTCCTAATGTGCCTCAGAAGTAGCTGGTAATTTTCTAGTAGTACCCCTAGGGGAGGACACACATATGTACAACTTTATTCTAGAGAAAATAAAATACAAATAAAAAACAAAGCAAGCAAATTTGGTAATAGTATAAACTATTCTCATAGCACCTCTCTTTGTTTTTTATATAGGTGATAACTATACATACTGAAAATAACATATACAGTTTTGTGTTGTGTTCAACAATCATCCATATTTAGGAAACTCAAAAGATACATTTACAAAAATATTTTCCATTTGTCTTTTATTGTTCTTCCTTCATTTCCAAATTTGCACATTTCCATTT
This sequence comes from Dolichotis patagonum, assembly GCA_004027295.1. NCBI lineage: Eukaryota > Metazoa > Chordata > Mammalia > Rodentia > Caviidae > Dolichotis > Dolichotis patagonum. Next base: position 38,448 of record PVJX010015846.1, on the reverse strand, counting down.
TTGACTACTTACCTTCAAAATAAAGATGGTTTGTTAGCTTGCCATTATTTTAGTATATTTTTAGTGATAAATCCTTCATAATTTTCTTGACTTATATTCATTTGACTTATATTCATTTAACTTTATTTCATATATATATGAAATATATATATGTATGCATGTATATATGTATATGTATTATATATATATATATATATATATATATATATATATATATATTCTGGATTGATCTTTCATCCAGTATTTTACAATTTTGTTCCACTACTAGTACTTTGGCTTCTGATTAAAAATCTGTTTTCATTTGAATTATCATTTATTTTTATATAGTATTTCATTTTAAAACCTTTTATGTTTTATTTTCTATAATTTCATTTTAGTATATCTGAGATTTTTGTGTTTTGTTTTTTTTCCTATCACCTTTGGAGTTTTCTGAACTTCTAGAACCATTTAATTTTCATTTTTCACCCAAATATTAAGGTGGTTAGATTAGTGCCTTTAGAAACTTTTAATTAATGTGCCTTCCATCTTTGCTTCTCTCTATGAGCCTAAACTGTTAGGAATATTAGCATTTAGATATTGTCATTTCTCTAATCTCTGAGGATATTTCTTTTTTTTTAGACAGGGTCTCACTATGCAGTTCAGGCTGGCCTTGAGCTTACTGTGTAACCCCAGGCTGGTCTTGAATTCGCAACAATCCTCCTGCCTCAGCCTTCCAAGTGCTGGGATTACAGGCATGCATCACCATACCTAGCTCAGGATATTTCATTTTTTACTTCAGTTCATTTTTTTATGTTTGTATTTTTTCTAGAGAATTTGTATCAAAGCACTACAAACTGTATGACTTGAAATAATGTAACCCTATATTCTCACATTTCTAGAGGTGAGATATCTGAGGTCAACAAATCAACAGGAAGATGTTTCCTTTAACTATCGTCAGACTTTGTCCTTGGTTACCCTCTAGCATTTGGTGATGGTCATCACATACTGACTTTTTTCACTTACAACAGCATCTCCCAGGAAAACAATGTTCTCCCTGTAACTTTATCTTTTATTCTTTTATGAGCACAAGTAACTATGGATTAAGTTCCCACCATGCTCCAAATTTACTCACTTTAATTAATTATACTCGAAAGGACTGTTTTCAAACAGGGTCACACACAAAGGTTCTGGGAAGGACCCAGAATTGGGTCCCATGAAGGATCCAGATTTGTGACCCATGAATTTGGAGGGGAAGTAATCAAATCTAGGATCACATTTGATATTTTTTGTTCTTCTATTTACAGTTTCACCACTTTTATTGAGTTATTTGCTGTCACTTCAATCTGAAATTGAGTCTATCTGGTTAATTTTTTTTTATCAGATACAAATAACTTTCAACATCAGAATTTCAATTATTCTCTATTTTTTCTAATCTTTCTACTAGGTTGTTTTCATTTTGCGTTAATTGTAATAGAGTTTGACATTATGTTCCAAATGATGGTTATCATAGCTGAATTAATTTTCAAGGTACTTTAAACATCTGAAAAATGTCAGATTGTTCAACATAACTTCCTTAAACTAAATGGTAAAGTAAATTCTTCAATTTAAAAAGAAATGGCAGGTTGCAGGTATTTTTGTTTTACTCTTTCTTTCCTTTGCTGTTTAGAAGCTTTTAAATTGGATGTGATCTTGATTTTTGATTTCCTTGCTTCTTTCTTGTGACCAGAGTTCTGTTCACAAAGTCTTTTCTTACACCTATGTCTTCGAGTTATCTGTTTTGTCTTTTAGAATATGAAGCATTTCTTTTCCAATGTTAAGATCTTTGATGGGATTTGATTTTAGCTTAGTGCATGCTGAGAAACACTGGTCTAAATTCAATCATCAGTATGGAGGTAGCCAGTTTTCCCAGCACTGTTTGTTAAAGAGGCTTTCATCCAGGACTTGGCCCCTTTGTCAAACATCAGGTAACTGATTTTGACTGGGATTGTTTTTGCCTTTTGTGCTCAGTTCCACTGGTACACAAGTGTGTTTATTTCCTGATACCTTGCTGTTTTATCATTGTTGTTTTGTAGTATAACTTGATGTGTGGGATTCTGATGCTCCCTACCTTCCCTTTGTTGGCCAGGATTGCATTTTATCATTCTAGCTCACTTCTGTTTCCATATAAATTTTAGGATTGTTTTTTCAAGTCTTGCAATAAATGCTTTTGGTAACTTGATTGTAATTGCATTGTATCTGTATAAAGTTTTGAAAAATATGGTCATTTTCACTACATTGATTCTATCTATCCAGGAACAAAGGATAACTTTGCATTTTATACTTGGACAATGACCTAATATCAAGACTGTATAGTGAAGAATTGAAAAAAATAGACCCCTAAATTTAAAGAACTAATCAATAAATTCATATCTGTAATGAATAAACACTTCTTTGATGAAGAACCATAGTCAATAAACATGTAAACACTGCTTGTCAGTCAAGAAATATAATCTAAAGCAAAACTGAGATTCATTTCACTTTAGAAATAATGACTATTATCTAGAAATCAATCAATAATAAGTACAGGTGAAGCTGGTGTGTGAAAAAACTGCTTCTTCATTGTTGGGCAGAGTGCAAACTTCTATGACTATAGAAGTCAATGTGGAGATTCTTCAGAAATTTGAAAATACAGATTTCATTTTGCCTTGATGTTCCATTTCTAGGTATCTTCCTGAAAGAGTTAATACATCATACATCAGTGACGTTTACTACCCATGTTTATGACAGCAACATTCAAATTGTAGCTAAATCTTGAAAGCAGCCTGTATGTCCATCCAAATAGAAATGAATAAAAATTGTGATAATTATACACAATAGAGTACTCCTCTACCATAAAGAAAGATAAACTTGAGTTACCTGTGGGAAAATGGATGTATCCTGAATCCATAGGCTAAATGAAATAAATAAAAAATATGTACTTAAATATCACATAATTTATCTTGTGTATGAAATTTAATACATAAATAAAGTGCAGTAAAAACACAGGCAAGGAAAATAGGAAAAAAAACAAAAAAGTTGTTGAAATCCAGCATGGACAATATATCTAAAAGTGTACCTTGATTTAGTATTATTGTTCTATGTCTATTATATGTTTTTGGCCTATGAATCTGGTTGTTAATCTGTATGTATGAAAGTTAAATTAATATGATTTTATAAAATAAATAAATGAGTGTTATCTTAGTTACTTTTCTCTCGTTGCCGAGACAACATTCCTGACACACAAAGTTAAAGAGAGAAAACTTTATTTAGCTCATATTTTGTGGAGGTTTCAGTTTATATTGAAATTGGCTCCAAGGATAGCATGGCAGAGGGGCAATAGTTCATGGCAGTGGAAGATAGCAAAAGGAGCAAGAGCAAAAAGGCAAGAATCAAACCTCTTTTCCTCATTATAGCATATGCAAGCTACTCACCCTAGAGTAGGTGTAGCACTGATATTCCAAATTCCAGCACTAGACAATAAACCAGTCACAAACTCTACATTCAGCAGCCTTCAAAAAGCTCACTCCCTGTGAACACTGAAACTTTGGGGAACATCCAGACACAAACAGTAACAAATACGGTGCTGATGAAATAAGGCGGGTGAATGAAAGGGAAAAAAGAACTGAAACATGTTATGTGCATTTCCCACAATGAATGTGATCATTATATACTGTCAATGTATACTAAAAAAATTTAGAAAGTAAACAAAAAAGGAAAAAAAGTGGCACAAACTTGATGTTAGTGCTTTTCAATTTCACTCACCCATGAGTGTCCAGGTTTCCATAATTCTTTGTACATCAGAAATTTTGGAATCTGTTTAAATATTATTTCCTAATATTCTAAGTTCATCTACATTTCAACAGACAATATTCTTCCTTTTTAGTTTTTTATGGAAACATTATAGATTCTATATTATACCATAAAACTTTATATTTTGAAGACTGTAACCCCCATGATATCAATATTTGGAGCTACAGTTTTTAGGAGGCAATGACGGTTAAATTAGATCATACGGGTTTATGGTATATAGAGTCTTAATCTGATAGGATCAGTGTCAAAATAATAATAGGAAGAAGCAGTAAGTAAAATTCTTTCTCTTTTATGTCTCTGCCTCTGTCTCTGTCTCTGTCTCTGTCTCTGTTCCCACCAGCATGAACAGAAGATACAAAGACCATATGAGGATACATTAAGAAGGCGACCTCTGCAAACCAGGAGGAACAATTTTACCCTGTCCATGAATTTCGAGACAACAGAACTATGAAATAAATAAACATTTGTTCTTTCAATCACCTGTTTTGTTGTAGGTTTTCATGGTGACCCAAGGACCATAGAGCAGTTTGTTATATTAACTAATTTAGGTCATTTCGTTATATGATTGAAACAAAACGCCTATCTATCTTCTGTAACTGGTAGTTGTAAGATCAGTTCATTGTTGAACATATTGTGTTCATTCTCTAGTATTCCAAAGTTAATCCTGGATTTGACAGTGATACATAAGGTAGTTCCATTAAGACTAAAATTTTAAATGTTTTTGTAAACAGTTATTCTTGTAGATGACTTGGAATTAAGCATGAGATTTAGGTTAATGCTATGTAAAATTGAAGAATGCTTTTTGGATTGGGATTTATCCCACACTTTGTGCAACTATTTACGTAGATATCTCTTTGGAAAGATGTAACTTTCCAATACTGTTAGCCTCTGATACACAGGTATTTCCATGGGTCTAAGTTGAGGTTCTTAAAATCACTGTATCTCTTGTTCATTGATCTCTTCCTTTCTTCTTCAAATTGAGCTAATAGAAGTAGAGTTCTTTTCATATCTTAGCATTCTGATGCATTCTCTCCTCCTTCTGTCTTTGAAATTAGTGGATAAATTTGGTTGATCCTGATGAACTGGAACAATTTGCCTATTTTTAAGTTCACTGAGAAACATTAATTCATATGAAATTTTGATTCCTTTTTATTATACAAGGGAATATCATCACAGATTTTAAGGATTAGTTCATGAACATCTTTTGGAAATTGAAATAGTTGTGGAAATGCAAATCTATAAATGAATATTGCAATAACATAGTAACTAGTTTTTATTGGGGTAAGTAAGGGAGTTCAGTGACTATTCTAAATTTTGATAATCTTTCTCACAGCTATGCCCTAAGTGGTACAGGAAACAACATGTGTGAATATTAGATTTGTAGTTTGGAAATGGCTTCCTGGAAGAAATGGTACTGCAGTTAAGAGGACTGTGTTGTAGGAATAAAGATGGAACAGAAAACATTTTGGAGAGACTTGAGAAGGAAATGTGAAACATAATCAGGAATTTGGAGGCGTCTACTGTGGCTGAAAAGATGAATGCTTCTGAGTGCTATTAGGAGATGGCAAGCTGTTGATTACCTAGAGTCTTAAAAAAAACACATATGTCTCCAAAAAAAGTTTATCATGTTTTATAAAAGCCATGGGAAGATAAAATTTCAATTTTATGCAGATTCTTAATAGCTACTTGAGCTCAATAGGTTATTCGAATTTATACAATTAATTGCAAATATTAGTAGTAGTATGATAGTTTAAGGAAATAGGAGAAAGATTAATTATTTAATGAATGTAAGAAGGGATGGTAGTTTAAACAAAGCAGTGCCAGTGGAAATGAAGATGGGAAAATACAGCAATTGATGACAGATTAGATCAGCATGTTTGAGAATAAGAGACTGACAATTTCCTAAATTACTTTCCTTCAAAAATTCATGCATCTTGATGAAACTCAAGGTGGAAATATGAAATGCAGGCAGAATGGCATAAACGTAGAATATTTACTATTTCTAACATTTGATTTTAAGGAGCTCTGAAATATTCTAAAAACTAGTAAAAGCAGGGAAGTAGAAACATTTTTAGTCCAATGTTGAAGTGAATTATAGATATAATCTGCTAATTATCATTATTTGCTGAAATTTAAAATGTATGCCTCATTAAAGGGAAGGTATGTGTCTGCTTTGTTTTCTGCTTATCTATAGCACTTCAGGAAAGTTCTTTCCCAATTAGGACCCAAAGAGCTATTGTGGGAGTGAATCTACTTATTTTTGACACATAGGTGTTGATGAAATATCCCCATAGTTGCATAGAATGAAAAAAGGAGACAGCAAAGCATGAAGCCATGAGGGAAAATCATTTATGTACTGTCAATTCCATTACATAAAAGTGAAAACTGAGGAGAAGCAATCACTGAAATAAAGAGAATGCCTTAATTGAAGTAATAAAGGGTAATAGAAGAAAATAATTTTGTAAAGAATTTGAGAAGCCACTAGGAAATCATAAAGTTAAAAAAAATAAGTTTTTCTTGACTTGAGTGTAAATATAAAGATCAGAGAGGACTATATAGAGAATATTCTTTGTGATGTTTAGACAAAATTTCAATCAGCATTGAAGAGAATAGGAGGTGAAAAATACAAATTCTGTCCCTGAAATGAAGGGAAGTTATCAGTCTAAGAAAACCAAAATACAAAATTAGCCACCATATAAGACGAATGGAGCAATAAATTGGGAAAATTGTAATATACAAGAATATATATGGGTCAAAGAAATGTAAATATATACAGCTGCAGTCTAAACAATACTTCTGTGTCTCTGTAATAGTACGTTTCTGAACCTATGTTCTTTACTGAATGGGCAGTTGTACAAAGGAAGATCAAACGTATTTTTAATTAAGGTTTTTGGTCAGTGTCCTGCAGTGAATGCTAATGAGGCATATTGTGTACATTAAGACAGATTTTCATTTGTGCATCAACTCTGTTAATAATAGTATCTAATTAAGGCATTCATTAAAAGTCTATAATGTTAACTTAATGGAAAAAATTCAATAGACTCCATTAGGCTTTCCTTGTTACCTTAAAATTATACAAGTTTAACAAATGCCTTAATTAGTTGGTAAAGAAAAGTAATATTGTACAATTTAATTTAGGATTACTTAGTGTAGGAAATAGCATTTTCTAGGGATGAATGTTTTATTTAGTAATATATAATGAGATATTTGAAAATATCTAATGATAATTTCTATTTATTTCAGGAAAACAAATTTCTGCAGATAAAGAGGAAACTCTAACTTAGAAAATTAAATTTTAGAAGACCATGGTAAAACCTTTTTAATCATTGTTCTTCATGTAGAATTCCCATTTTGTTCCCCTCAGAATTTGAAATCTAAATTTATAATAAAAACTTGCTTACTTTACAGAGGCTGTGGGCATCATGTTACATTAGAATAAAGATGAAAGAAAAAGCCATTATTTCCCTGAGATAAAAGGACTTTTGTTTTTCTTCAGGAAGCATGATCACCATGCTTTCACACCTGGTTCCAGCTATGAATGATTTTTTTCTTTGTTTTAATTCTACATTTCTCTGTCTTTCAGAAGTTCTGCTTTGTCTTTAATAAATATAATATTGTATTGTTATAATAATATTAATGTGTATTCATCTGAAAGTAGCCCATAATAACAGATTTGATACAGCTCTATAAACAGAAATCAAAATCTTTGGAAATGCCATGCTTCTAGGGAAGTGATTTTTGAACAGTAATTGAAAGTTATAATTGTCTGTCTCAATATTTCTGAATGACGAAATAAAGATGTGGAGCTTCAGAATTTGTCTTTTCTCTTTTGGATTCAAGTGGTATAAAAAGTCTTATAGAACATATTTTCAGAAACATTTATTTGTAACTCCACTAGTTTCTATAATAAGACATCATAATGGATATAAGGGATTTTAAATTATGTCTCTGGATTTTCTGTCTGGATAACTTGATGGAACTCTCCAAAAAGGGGATAGCACCCTCCTTTATTGCTTGTGGTAGAAGATCAAATCTGGTGAATTTCCCAAGAAACAAAGCCTGAAATGTGAATTCTTGGTCAGATTGTGTATTTGGGATTATTCCCATTAAAAAAAATGAGTGATGAATGTAGGGTAGGAGAAACAACACAAACCAGGTAAGACGGCTACGTCAGCAGGTGAAGGTCTGATCACATAGGGCTGTTCTGAAGCACAAATTGCACTTTACAGTATAAACTTCCCTCAGGAAAAGTCCTTGCTTCAGTCACTGGCTCGGGGCCTCAGCAGGAGGAAGCTAGAGTATCAAAGACAGCTCTTATTTCTCAAGAGAAGTTGATGGTCAAAGTACGTAAGTTTGATTTATTGAATAAAACAGAAGCTAATCACATCTAGCTATCTATTACTCTGAATAACATCTTAGTTTTCTGCTGCTTTTATAGAAAAATCACAGACTTGTTAATCTATAAATAAAAGAAACATTTCACATAGTTCTGGGAGCTGGCCAGTTTAACGCCATGCTTGTAGCCATCTGATGAAGACCCTTCTGCTTCAGCGTAACATGATAACGTTACAGTATCATAACTTTTCCCGAGGTAAAAGCCAGGTGATAAGCCAGACAAGAGCTGCCTCTAACTTTTTATAAAAGTACTAATGTCCTCTTAAATATTAGATGACCATCACCTCGTCTAATCCTAGGAATCTTCCAAAGGCCATTCCTCCAAATGCCACGAACAGTTAAACAGGCAGATTAGGTTACCTAAACTCGAACTTTGCCAGACATATATTTAGACCATAGTGAATAGTAATGAGTAGTAAAATTTCTTTACTTACTGAAATATTCTTATGCTTTTAAACGTAGTACTGACTTTATAAATTAGAACTTGTATTTGAGTGTTGTTAAGTGTAGGTAGTTAATTTTAAATGTACTGCACCTGCACACTATGTTTCCTTGTATTGAAATTGAAAACTTGAAATAATTTCAAATTGAGTCTTTTGTGAGGTAAATGTCTCAACATCAATAAATCAAACCAGAACTGCACATAAACCACAGTATCTGCTTTACAATCTAGAAAAAGACACCTGGCAAGCTCATTATTACTGCTGTTACATTATCTTAGAGCTTAATAAAACAGAAAGAATATGTACAATTGTGGCAGGAGACCTAAAACAACAATGGACAAACAAATATACTATGTTATTTTCTCCAAGTTGGTAAAATATTTTAATTAAAAGTTTATTAAGTTAGAATATTTCCTTTTATTTTAGAACTATAAATACATGCTATTATTCCTAGTTCATAACAACTTTTGGGAAAGCTTTTACAGGCGAACATGTACAACAAGCTATGTATTCTGCTACTGTAATATACTTGTGGTTTCACAGTGATGTTTCTTGTCTTCAATACATCCTTCATTTTGGAGCAGATCCTAAACCTTTATACCCTTGAAAACCACACTGATCCCTGTCATTCACTTAAAAGTAGGTAGTACTCAAATCAATTTATTATCTGAATAGGTTGTTGTGTATGTGGAGGAGAATTTTCTGCATGTATAATGTGATAAATAATCTGAAATCAAACAAATTCATTTAAAAGTATACCAATACAAGTAAGAAAAGGATAATTGCAAGAAGTATACATATGAATGAATAATAGCTTAAAGTGACTTTACTGTAGCAAAAATGACTCTGATGAAGAACTCAGAAAATAACCAACACTGATAAGACTGTGGGGAAAAAAAGCAATTCAACCCTGGAATGGACTTCGAACTAGTACAACTACTATGGAAATCACTAGGTAGATTGCTCATAAACTAAAAATAGAAGCTACATTTGATTCAGCTCTACGTTTACTAGGATCACCATATTATAGTGATAAATGGATTCCACGTTTAGAGCAGCAAAATTCACAATAGCTAAATCATGACACTGGCCTGTGTATCCATAAATAGATAAACAGACAAAGAAAATGCAGTATATATCCACATTAGGGTGCTATCCAGTCATCAGGAAAGATAAATTTATTCACTGTATTAGAAAATGGTTAGATTTCAAGACCATAATGCTAAGTACACAAGTCAGTCACAAAAGGCTAAATAGCATAAGATTTCTTTAATATGTGTCTTAGTTACTTTTTACTCATTGCTGAGACAAAATACCTGATGTCCACATTTGGGAAAGGAAAAGTTTATTTTTTATAGTTTTTGGAGGTTTTAGTCTATGGCTCTAAGGCAGGGTGGCATGGTGGGCCACAGTTTAACATGTCTGTAAACAGCAAGGCAGAAACTGGCGAGAGAGAGAGAGAGAGAGAGAGAGAGAGAGAGAGAGAGACGCCTTCTTCCTGTCCTTACATCACATCCTGGCTCCACTCCTAGGCTGCTGTAGCACTCATATCTCTAATCCAAGTACTGGACAATGAACCAATCAGAAATGCATAATGCAAAGGCATGAGGCTTGGTGGGCCACTGAAATAAACCATGAAAATATGAGAGATCCTAAATATAGTTAGAATGTAAAATTTTTTAAAATGTCAAATATCAGGGAGTCAGACTTTTAAGAGTTGTGAAGGTGATTTAGGGAAAGAGGGAGATCAGTAGAGTAAAAATGATGTAGATGAAACATGTGCATATTTCAATCCCCCAAGCAAATATAATCAATATCTGTTGCAAATGTATACTAACCAAAATAAATGAATAAGAAGGCTGGAACTGAGTGTTGTTCTCTATAAAGAGAGGCAACATTGGATTTTAGATTTGGGAGGTAAATGCTGAAGGTGTTGCCTAAAAACTTAAGGAAATACTTTCTTTAGAAATCAAAGATATTTGATAGAACTCTGAAATGTAGAATGTTATGAACAGAAGTGCTCTTATGAAGATGGGGATAGCCAGTTAACAGTGTTTACATGATGCCTTAATCTCTTAATTTGTGCCATTGTAACAGGAAACCTAATACTGGGAAATCTGTAATGAACAAATTTCATTGCCATCCTTTTCTTGGCGGAAAGGTTAAGATCTACAGCTTGTAATCTGGGGGAACTTTCTTCTAGTGTTTTAAAATGGCAGAAAAGCAAAGAGAAAGATAGAGATAAAATTGGTATGAACTTCTACTTTTAAACACAGCCACTTTCATAATTTCTTAATCCTTTCACCCAACCCTCATATATTTATCAGCTCCCATTAAGACCCACATCTCAACACCTTGTGATGAGATTAAGTTCCCAGATTCTGCTTTTCTGAGAACACATACAAATAATAGCTCTTAATAACAATATTTGGAGAACTCATTTAAACAAGAATTTTAAGGTGACTGGGAAATTAGTAAAGAATATTTAAGTAATAATATGTAAGTGCAGAAAGATACAAAGATTACTGGAGTCTCTTAATATAAATACTGCAAGCACAGACAAGAATTGTGGTTTTAGAAGAAGAAATTGGCAGGGTTCTCAATGAGTTTGTTAGCTACACTGAGCTGAAAGTTTAGGTTTCCAGAGTTGTTGATGTCAGGATAGACTTTAGAGATGGCAAAACAAATGAGATTACCTATATGTAAGAGTATCACTAACAGGATGAAATGAAATAAAAAAAGAAATATTTTAAAAATAATATTAAGGTTTTTATCTAAATTTCCCCCTCACCAAAAAAGCCTCTTGTTTTTAGAGTCAGAAGATGACTGGATTATGGGATGATATAACTGACTTTCTGTGAGAAGTTGGGTTTAGTGGGAAGTGAGAGGTTGCATGTGGTATGACTGGAAGGATTTGTCTCTCCTCCAGGATCCTCCCATGTCTCTCTGCTTCCTGGTTTCCCTATGGTCAGCAGTTTTCCTCTGAGGCAGATTCTTCCACCATCAAAAACTGTTCTAGAGCCAGTCAACTATAAGCAGAAACTTCTAAAAATAGTGAACCAAAATAAACCTCTTCTTTAATTTGTTGGTGTCAGGTATTGAGTTCCAGCAAACAAAATATAACTGAGATGGAGAGTTTAATGACACGTATTAGAAACTATTTTTATTTCAGGATTGGAAACAATGGGTCATTAAATACACTGGCAATAATCAGTTGAAAAGTCAAGAATATAGCCAGTTATAATATGGACAGTGCTCTTACTTTAACAAAATTGCGGTATTCTAAAATTGTCAAATCTAGAAAATTTACACATAATCTTTTCTGAAAAATAAATTATAAATAAATTTCATGAACTTAAAGTTACATAGTTCAAAATATATTATTATTTGTTTTCTTTTGTAACCTTTGCATAGCATTAATTGGAGCTCTTGTATATATTGTTGGATCACATTGTTAGATGTAACCTTCTGATAAAATCATGTTGACTCAATCCAGTCATTTGGACATTCGCTAAAGAGGAACATCTGCTACTTAGTTAAGGAAATGAAGCCTAGTCAAGTGATTCTTATGTTAGACTTAATTTTTATATAGTTATAAATACCAACACAAATCATAAAAAGCAATTTTTATATCCAAGCATATAATATAGTCACTAATGCAAAACTTTTCTCTGCATAACCTGCAAATCAATATATAGCAAATGAATATTGAATTTTATATCAATCTGGTCTTATAAAATAGTATATGTGAGTTCTGTCTTTTTTTATTCTGCTTACCTAATATTATGTGTTACCTTTCATGTAATTCCTCAAATTTATAAAGTACACAGTGAAGTAAATCTTCACTATCAAAATCAACATAATGACCTGCCAGAAACTAAAATGAAAAAAAGGAAACAATGTCTAAAGCAGTAAGAAAATAACTGTATGTTGCTTATGTGTGCACATGTGTTCACACAAGAATAGAGAGACAACTAAATTTGTTGTATTTTTTCAAAAAGCAAGTGCTTGATTGGTCCTTGAAAATCTAACAAGGTAGTAAAAGTTTAACTTTATGATCTCAAATGAAAACAATTGCAAATAGTCTTGGAACATTAGGTGGAGATTTCATTACAACCACATCACTGAAATCACTTACAAGCTAAACATCACCTTTCTTTTAAGAAATAAGAAAAGGTATACATATATCCTACGTACATATATTTTTCACGTTTATTAGGCTAATGAAAAATACAGATTTGCATATAGGAGTTTGCACACACAAGAGGTGACCAAAATATACAGTGAATATTTAAGTTTTTAAAAATCATTACAATAAAGGCCTCATTACTATTAATTCCCCTCAGGTACTCCCTCTTTCTCTTTGAACACACTTATCCCATCATTCAGTTTGTAAAACTTCCTTTTTGCAGTTTGTTGCAGAAGAAAATATAATTCAATCTAACAGTCATAGTCACAATGGATATGTGCAGGTGCTCTTTTACTGACACAATCATGGAAGTCTATACTGGAAAATTAATGGTAACATGACACTTGAAAGCTTGTAGAGAAGCACAGGAAGATATAGACATAAAGCAATCAAGAAAGCACAAAGGAAAGTGCATGCGTGATAGAATGAGAGACTAATGACAGACTTATGTATAGAAAAACTTTTATGATTAAGAAAAGAAAAAAGTATGCCAGAAGCTATGCAAGAAAAGAGAAATCTTATATGCATGGGAATTTCAGTACTTATTGAAAAGTATTAAACCATGAAGAAATATGATGCTAAATAGTCACCACCTTGAAGGAAGGAGGGAAGAATTTTAAAGTAGACAGAAAAGTTGAGAGGCTTATCTAAAGAGGAAAGGTAGAAAAGGAAAAAAAAGTTAAGAAAAGAAGAAAAAAATGGAAACAAAACTTTTGTAAGTCATGAATGGTAGGGGAATGGGAATAAAAGAATCATGTTGTATCATGTGCAGGTATAAATTCCCTATAATGGATGTGAATACACTTAATTTAAAAAATAGACAAGGCAGCAGAAAAACATGAGAACTTGACTATTGATCATGTAGAAGGGATTCCTTCATATGTTGTGACGAAAACGAGAGCAATTGTTTGCCAAAGTCCAGGAAAATTCTTCTCAGGAGTATTTGGTTGTATGTTGGGAACACAGTGTTTCATACCAGCTTAGACAACCTTTTGTTTAGCCCATACCGTTCCTGAAGTGTTGATCTTCTCTATCCATATTCTGGTGCCCATGCTGTCTCCCTGGTAGATTATGTGGCAGGCCAAGGGGAGATTTCCCTGAGGGCACTACTATCTCTAGGGGAAGATAACAGGATGCTGTTGTAAAGATGTGGACATAGCCATTTATTCTTATTTCTAGTTCCTGGCTGGAAAACAGTTGTGCTAAAGCACATTTGTCTCGAGAGTGCCCCTTTTATGTGTTATGAAAATCTTAAGACTTGCAAATATTTTGCATTATTTATATTCTTAGATTAACCTATATTACATATATAGCAAAGGTTTTTTTCCCCTCTGCATAAGTCTGTCTTCAAAACCTTGAAATTAGTGGCAGTTTCTCAGAGTCTGAAGTTTTTGATCAGAGCCTTCCAGGACAGATCCAAACCTGAGCAAAACAGATGAATGATGGAAAGTATAAGATAAGTTGAATGGCATACATGGAAATAAAACATGACAACAAAATTGTGTTTGTTGAAATCTATCTTTTCTTGGCACTTTAAATTCTCAATTTTGTCTTTGAATTTTTTATAAGCCTTATACTTGATAGTTTTTAGCTCAAATGTATCACATGAAAAAAGTGATGAAGCATGAGGTGCCTTTGCAATGCATTCCAAAATGACCCTCATTTTCTTATGAGAAGTTGAACTTTATGTAGCAGTTCAAAAATATTATATTCACACCATTTCTAACAGTTCTAACCCTTTTGAATTTTAATAGAATGGACCAGAGTGTGCACATGGAACAGATTCTGTACAGACAGAAAAGAATCCAATCTGTATTTCCAGGCAATGGTTCACGGTGATAAATCGAGTGACACATAATGTATACTCAATTTACATGAACTGTTTCACTGGCTAACTTCAAACGTGACCAGCAGTAAGCACACTCATCAAAAGTAATAGTGAACAATAGACATAAGACCACTTGGATGTCCTTAATTATGAGGGCAATTGTTATTCTTTCCCTACAAAGTTAAAACTTTACCACTAGTCATTTCATGTTGTATATAAATCACAAATTCAGCACAAATTTCTTTGTTGTTATTTACTAAAATGTAGTCAACCAAAGCATATGTGGATCTACCTAATTGTCTTTCATCATGATTTTCTTTAAATTTTATAACCATTATCCAAAAAATAGATGCCCTATTCTCAAAGTACTCTTCCTTTGTTGATACATTAGGCTCAAGCAGAAATTCTCCTCTTCTTTTTCTTCTTTTCTTCTTTTTTCTTCTTTTCTTCTTCTTCTTCTCTTCTTCTTCTTCTTCTTCTTCTTCTTCTTCTTCTTCTTCTTCTTCTTCTTCTTCTTTCTTCTTCTTCTTCTTCTTCTTCTTCTTCTTCTTCTCCTTCTTCTTCTTCTTCTTCTTCTTCTTCTTCTTCTTCTTCTTCTTGGTTGGCCTTTTCTACGCAGTTCAGGCTGGCATTAAACTCACTTTGTAGCCCAGGTTGGTCTTGAATTCACACAGCAGTCCTTCTACAGCCTCCCAAATGCTGAGATTATAAGCATGCACAGGAATGCCTGGCTTACTTTCTATTTTCACTTGGTAAAATTCCTCTACAATATATTTTCTTTTCTGAATTCTTCCATTAATCACAACTGCCTACTGATCAGAAAACATGAGAATTACATTAAAATATATTTAGTTATTGGCATATTTGTTCACATTATATGACTTCAATGTGATAATGTGATAGTTCCATATACACATAAAATATGCAGTGATGAAATCCAACCATCCTTTTCCCAGCCCTCACACACTTCTTAATCTCTAGTAATCACTATTTTAGTTCCTTTTTTTTCCATCTTACAAATTATGAGAGAACATACTGCACTTTTCTTTGTCTTACTTATTTCACTTATTACAATGTTTTTCATATCTACCCGTTTTACTATAAATGATAAGTTTCATTGTTTTTATGACTAAATACTATTTCATTTTGCAAATGTTTCATTTTTCATTAATTTATCTTATAAAGGATACCAGGTTTATTCCATATTTTAGTTGCCATCTAATGCCACAAATAAATGTGCTTATGTAGGCCAAAGAGCTTATTTTAATGGGTAGACTAATTTCACATACTTAGTCATTACACTCAATATATGATATTTCTGTATATCAAAATAGCTTTTATTCATTCTTCTGAAAATATTGTAACTTTCCTCAATAAAAGATAAATTTACTTCATTCCAGTAATTTTGGTTTGATTCTGAAATTAGAACAGTCTTATCAGATATGTTTTCCTTTTAGATTAGATTAGTGTCCATTTTGTAAGAACCAATCTCATTTGTTTATCTTCCCTGAGTTTGTTTACTTCATTAGGTCCCATTACTAAATAAAATAAAATAGTTCTGATTTGAGCATCATATTCATAAATTGTCTCCTGTCCTACTATTCATACTATACCCTGAAATTCATTGAGGTCAATTAGCTTCTAAAACTTGAAGCAATAAAATACATGGTCTGAAATCTCTGTTTCATCCATCGCTGCATCCTTCCAGGGTGACTTTATCTTCATCCCATTTTTACTTCAGCTTCTATTGCTGATGTTTCTTTGGGTACTGACTTAGATTCACATAGGACTTCAGCCTCTTTGCTCGATAGCTCGTCATTACAACACAGCTGTGCGTCTCACAGTGAGAATCCCCTTCTAGAATGTTATTTGAGTAGACAGTTAATTAAATACCATATTCATTAAAGCACAAACCAGAACTTTTTGTGTTCTGTATCTTGCTTTCATACTCGGAGGATTGAAATCTTCAGAGAATGAAGTGGGCAGTAGCCAGGCAAGTTTAGCTTCATCTCTTTTTATGGACCATTCCCATAATCCACATTACTGCCTCCTATCAAATCAGAGGTGGCATCAAATTGTAAGAGGATCATGATATGTATTGTGAATTGTACACACCAAGAATGTAGTGTGCATGTTCCTTATGGGAATCTAGTGCCTGAGCTGAAGTGAGGATGCTGGCACTGCAATCACAAATTCACATTAGCAGAGAAATTTTACTGAACATGGAATTTCATTGCATTTGCTGTATCCTGCAGCCGTGAACTGTTTCTCTCTACCATGTGCCACGCTTCCTTGGAGTCAGCTCATTAAATACTCAAACCTTTACAAATTTTGAACTAAATAAACTTTTCTTCCTTTAACTTTAATTATCATGTATTTTGTGTCCACAATGAGAAATATAACTAGGACAGTAACAAGTGACAAGTTGCATATGGTGGCAAGTTTCACATCACAATCCAACTCTTATTGCATAGCACAATTTTTTTTACTACTTTCACCTAGATTGGTTTTCCAGATTATTTGCAGTCACACGTTTTGTAAGCCTACAAACCAATCCTAGACAAAATGAGTAAAAACAAACATAAAAAACATTGCAGGAGAGGTTCTTTGAAAAGAAGGAAACACTCAATGAAGAGAGAACAGAAGAGTCTAAGACTGTCAAAAAAGAAAGTTCAACTTAAAATGTGAATGCATTACAACAGGTGTTTAACATTCTCCCAGCCCAGGTTGTATAGTAAGTGGTAACAGTCTACCATTAAAACCAAGAAACTTT
Source organism: Dolichotis patagonum (assembly GCA_004027295.1). NCBI lineage: Eukaryota > Metazoa > Chordata > Mammalia > Rodentia > Caviidae > Dolichotis > Dolichotis patagonum. The sequence goes on along the minus strand of PVJX010015846.1, from coordinate 21,013 downwards.
CAAAACAGTTTCAATACACTGATATCAAGAACCCTGAATTATATTGCAAGAATTTGAAATTGTTCAGGAGGAAAACAATACGGCTCTGTAAACAAGCAATTATTGAAGGCCATCCCTCCATCAAATGTCTCTGTACTTAGAATCATGCTTATGGCTAATTTCATTGCTAAAACTAAAAAACCCTTTACTATTGATGAAGAGTTGATCCTGCCAACTGCTAATGATAATTGTTAGAAACCTTGAGGAGAGGTGCTTATCACAATCCAGGTTGACAAGTCTAACAATACTGACCATAAGGTAATAATTATTAATTTTGTGATATATTTGATATATTTTCAGGCAAGTTTACATGAAGATATTTTATATATGTTTTTGTTTGTGACTTACATCATAGTTGCAGGCATATACAGGTTTTTGAACCATTACATATCAGAAAAGCTGAACTGGTCATTTGGTTTGGGATATGCACAGGTGGAATGTTTCCCAAGACTGAATGACTTTGTTGTTTCATTACTCAAGCAAAGGTGGTCACTTCCAGTGGTAGTAGCTCCCATAGGTTCTCTCTTGGGTGCACTCTTCTCTCTCCTTGCATTTTTCCTCAGACAATTCACATTCCTGGCATCTCACTGCACCTTAACTTTACCCTCATAGCTTCCCACATTGCACATCTCAGGGAAAAACCCTGGGCCTTCTGGATCTTCTTCTGAAATATGTGTGGAAGCCTTTTTAACCACAGAACTTTTACATTCCATATGTCCCTAAAAGCAGTGCCATGTGAATGAGGCCAAAGTCTTCTGCCAACTGGAGCAGTGGTCAGGATTTCTTTTCTTGGTTGTATGGATTAAGTGTCTGGGTCACTGAGCACTCTGAACCTGATGCAGAGGAACAGAATCTCTATGTCACTGTCATTTGGAAACTGATGTGGCTGCCTCCATTTTAGAACCTGGTGCAACCACTGCCACCAATGTGGAACATGGTGCTCTGTAGCTTTCTGTTCAAAGCCAAATCTTTCACTTTGGAAGTTTTGAGGCTGTCAAGGGTGGGGAATTGCTGCTTCTTTGATGCCCTTAGATCATCTTTTGTAGTCTCTTCTATGTCAGCAACTGGGACCTTCTGATCTCTATCCACAGATAGAGATCTGATTCACTGGAGCTTCCTTTCTGGTCAGACTCACAACATTTTAAATTATCTTTCTGGGCTTTTTGCTCTTGATTTGAAACATAAATTTTGCTAACAGTACCTGTCATGGTTTATGTCTGTGGCCCCCAGGCCTCATGTATTTGCATTGTGGATTTGTGATTGGTTCATTGTCTAGTGCTTGGATTGGTGGTGTCCGTGCTACACCCTCCTGGAGGGTGGAGCCAGGATGTGATGTAATGGCAGGAAGTAGTTGTGTCTCGCTCTCTTGCGTGTTTCTGCCTTGTTGTTTGCAGCCACCATGAACTGCGGCCCCACCATGCCACCCTGCCTTGGAGCCAACTAAGTATGGACTGAAACCTCCAAAAGTTGTAAGAAATAAACCTTTCCTTTCCCAACTTTGGGCATCAGGTATTTTGTCTCAGCAATGAACAAAAAGTAACTGAGACAGTACCCAACAATAGTCATGGCATAGACTCAACAGTAGACTGCCTTGAAATTTCTTCTGCCAGATTAATTAGTCCACTGCCCTAAATCTTAGTCACAGGCAAAGACTTGACATGAGAAAAATGTGTAAAAACCTTGCCAAGTCCTAACACGTATCATCTGGAGTATCTCATAAAATACAATCCTTCTCCTCAGCAGAAACTTCCTGAGTCTAGACTTTACTGGCAGGATTTCTATCAGTCTTCTAGTCTTCTGAGCTCTGACCAGATTCTCTCATACAGAACAGCCTAAATTGTTCCAGCTTTACTCTTTTATGTAACATAATTGAACCTTTCCAAACTTGTCCCACAAGCCTTTCCCAAAGACTTGTGATGGTCAGGTTTAGTCATAGCAATGACCCCACTTCTCTCATACCAAATTCTGTCTTAGTTGCTTTAATTTCATTGCTGAAGCAAAATATATGGCACCCAAAATTAAGGTAGGAAAGGTTTATTTAGCTCATAGCTTGAGGAAGTTTCAGTCCAAAATCAGTTACTCCAACATAGGGTGTTATAGCAGAGGAGCAACAGTTCATGGTGGTGAGAGTTAGCAAAAGCAACAAGAACAAAAAGTTAGGAACAGGCAGAGAAGACTATTTCTGTCCTTTATATTGCATGTAGGCTACACCCACTTGGGTGTAGCACTAACACCCAAAATCCCAGCATTGAGCCATGAATCAATCACAAACTCTAGAAACCAACTCCTCGTGACCCTATGAGGATTTGGGGGGGACAACTAGTTAGCACTCCATGCTAAATGACTCATCTCATGTCAACTTCATGTCCAAACATACCTTTTACCATAATCTCCACATAAGACTTTAGCATGTTCATAAGTCCATGTAACATAATATAACTGTCCTTCCTGCAACCAGAAATAGAATAATTCTTTCCACAAAATCTGAACAGTTCCAACATTATTCACAAGTCCAGATCAAAATTCCTTCTGAGACAAATGGCATACTCTTAACTATGCAGTTCTGGGGAAAAAATGTTAAGTTATTTCAACTTTACTGGCAGGATTTCTATTAGTCTTCTGGTCTTCTGAACTCTGACAAGATTCTCTCATACAGAACAGCCTAAATTGTTCCAGCCCTACTCTTATGTAACATAATCAAACCTTTCCAAACTCATTCCACAAGCCTTGACTACTTAGCCAGAAAACATAAATAGTGAAACTGGAGAAGAAAATAGCTAACTAGGTTGTAAATAAAGGACAAAAGTCAAGGGATGAAAAATTATTCTGATTTTGTTGTAACCCATTAGCTTGGCTAAATTCTTTGTTTAATATTTGTTAGCAAATGATCTGAATTGAAGTCTTATAACTGACTCCCAATACTGCTTAATTTCTAATTAAGTCTTCAGTCTCTCATTATACAAGTGTACAAAAAAGAAAACAAAGAGGTTTTAACCCATTATTTCTGTATGGAAAAAATAAAATAAAAAGCTTCCAAATGACATTTAAAAGTAGAATTTTATTTTAATTATGTAATCTTTGTGTGGGAGGGATGGTGTATTAGCATTGGCTCTACTGTACTTTTTGGCCCTTATGGATTTACATATTTTCAATAAAATAATTCACTTGACAGAATGAAAGTGGATAAAGTTTGAATCAGATAAAGATCAAGGTAGGTGTTCATCTGATGTTGAAACATGCCACCATTGGCAATATATCTACACTTTGATTATATATTTTATTACTATATAGTTGAAAACATTTGAATTTTCATTCTGTATGCTTTATGCATAAGATTAGTCCTTTAGAATAGCGCATGTATAAACTGAAAATAGTTGTAATCATAAGAAAAGAATAAAACAAAACTATTGAATTAATTTCTTTCAGACTTTTCTTTCAATCTAATTAATGTATTTTATATACATTAAAATATCAGCCAGTATACACTATCTATAAAAATTACTATTTAAGTTCATCCTATAGCAACATAATTTCACCCATCATTTCTATTTATATAATCTGTGCTACAGATACCTTATATAATACCCAATTTAGCTCACCATGCCATGAAAAAAACTATTGTTTCATTATTTTATTTGGAACAGAAGTTGGGTGTTTTCTTCATCATATTATACAAAGTAGCACATAGAAACTAGGAGATTTTCAGGTAGACAATTTCCAAATATTTTTTCTTTAGGTGTAAATCTGAGAAAATAGAAATTATGTTCCACATGTAAAGTAATAGTGGTATTATCTGCTGCCTAAACAAGTAATAATACACAAGAAACCATACTTGCTGATATTTAGTCCCAGAAACTCTGGGAAGACTCTTCCTGGAAAAGGCCACTTCATGGCACCAAGTACAATGTTTGAGGAAAAACTCCACAATCTTTTAGTGTATGCTTACAAAAGGAACAGAAACAAAGCATTGGACAACAACAATGGATTGCTCAAAATCATAGACATATGTGTATATTTTTAATTTAATTTTTAATATTAGAATTATAGACACTAAAGATTATTAACCACACTTATTTTTCTACATTATCTTTGTATTCTTTTTATAGATCATTACACTTGTCTCCTAGCACATATTCTAATTCACTGTTCTCCATTATTTTTCCTTTTCACAGAATGATTTAATAAAGTGAAGACTAAATTATTTTACTTCCCTTGGAAATATAGCCATTCATTCCTAGCAACCTCAGTATTAAACACAAACTCATAAAGTGGATATTGTAGGTAGTCTTATACACATCAACACCAATTATACTGTATATTCTTTTAGAAAATCCTGTTATGTACATAATTATCCTATAAGCTGTAAGTTTGTTAACAGGATGAACTGGGTAAAAGACTTCTGAAAGAAGTTTGAAAAAAATATGATGGCAAGAGAGGAGAAGAGATCTAGGTAGTTAAGACATACCTGAAGCACATCCATCGTATAGTGTCAATGAACATACATTCTAGGAAGTTGAAAGAATGAAAGGCAGAAAGATTTTGAGGAATATTTCAAAGGAAGCATTAAGTAGCTCTATACTATAATGAGATAAGAGTAGAGTTTATCCAATTATCATTCTAGCTCTAGATCTCTGAAGTGTTATGAGGAATAGGTTTAGCAAAAAATAGAAGATCTTGTGAAACAACGTGATACGTCAAGTTTTAGATAGTTTTGAATTGATAAGGAGACTCATTAAATTTACTAGAAAAGATTTCTCTGATATGTATTTGTATATGTTAATTTGTCTTACAGTGCACCATGTTGACAGAAAATTTTCCAATCATTTTAACGGTTATTAGGTATGTTGTTTTTTTTTACTTTTAAAAATAATATTATTTTCCTGAATTATTTTATTTTTCAGATCTTTTTTATTTTTAATTATTATACCTGTTTGCAGTGCATGAAGTTTACTTTCATTACGTGGACTGGATTCTTGCATATACACATACAACTTGTTCCTTTTATTATCTTTTTCCTCTTCTTGATCACTTCTCAATCTCTGCCTATAAATCCTCTTTCCCCATTTTCATTCTTAGTTCACATTTATGACATACAATGTCTTATAATGTTTACATTTCTTAAATTTATTAGGTTCCTTTACAAAACATATCTTAATTCTACTTACCTCCTCTTGTCTTTCCCCTTCCAAAGTCCATAAATATGTTTATATTCTCCTTTTTCAGATGAAAAATTTCTAAAATAGAAATCATAAGACAGAAGCTAGTTTGTCATTCCCGAACTGTTTTTCTAAAGTCTCATTTTTCTAAAGTTACCGTAGATTAAATATCTCTGATCCTATCAAAAGCTTGGTATTCTGGATTCCAACCCCTCTCGATTTAAATACTCCCTCTTTGTCTATTCATCCCACTTTTTTCTCTACCGTGTCATGTTCACTAGCTCTCATTTGTAGTGTCTCTATTAGCTTATTATATATTGTGTCTCTATTTAAAACACAATACTTATTAAGCTCATGTATTTCTTTGGCTAAATAGTATATCTCCACTTCACAACAAAGCATCAAATTCTTCCCTTTCCTCACATTTAGCTTCTATTACAATTAACTCAATCAATTTTGCTAAAAAATTACCAATGAATATTTCTCTTATTTGTGCTCAGTGGCAAAATTCATTAGATTCACCCTCTCTGTGCTTGTTAAAGTTCCTCCATCTCTTGGTTTCTGTGACACCATGCCTTCCAGATTTCCTCTTATCCCATAGGAAATGCTTATTTTATTTATGTATTGTTACCTGTTCCTCTGTTCTGCTAGTTCTCTAAACGTCAGAGTGATCTAGAGACTTTGTTCCAGAACCTCTATTTTAAATATTGTTTTTTTGATGTTATTTGATTCTAAATTCTTAAATGTTGTGCATTTTCTACAACTCTTATGCAGAAGGTCTTGACACAGCAATAAACTCCGGATTGACACATTCATCTTCCTAGCTCTCCGATCTGATAAAATGCACACATGTTTATAACCTCCTCAGACCCCATACTTCATGCAATGTTATCACCATTCACCAAGTTTTATTCAGTTTAACTCAACATATTTGTGGACTTTGATTTTTCTGTAACTCAGTATTTTTAATGCAAACAATTTGGATTACACTCACCAAACATACAATAAATTTGTCCAAACAATTTGTTCTAGTTAATAGACTTCCCATTCTAAATACTTTTATCTATTTTTATGACTTATTTTTATTTCCCAGTGGACTAAACTATACAATTTTCAGGAATATGTATTTTAGTCATCTCTTTTGTCTGTATAATTCTTACCTTTGGTCTTTGTTTATTTTGTCCTCAACTGATATTTACATCTTAAATTAAGCTCTACTCTTACTTATTTTATTTAACTTAAATTTAACCAGATGGAGATGGGCAAAGACTCACGGATCCAATGACGGAAAGTGTCCTATGAACCTACTTCTCAACTAGGTATTGACCTAGTCTCTTGCCCTTTTCTTTGTTCACTTAGGTCTGTTTTAGGAAAGCACTTCTGAAGTTAAGAGGACAGCTCTAGCTTGGTAACTGATCATCAAAGGTTTCTCAAAAAATTCCTCAATCTCCAGATTTAACATGTGATCACCTGGGCCAGCCTTCATTAAGATGTGTGTTATGCTAGTATAACAAGAGTACTAATCACTCGACACCTGATTTTTCTATGTAATAATTTTATAAACAATGATTTCCTTCACTTTATTTAACAGCTATAATTTTCTACCAGCTTTTTGTTGTGGTAGGAGGTGAGCCTAAGCTTTCTCACACATTGCAATACACTTATTTGAAAAATCTTTGATAAAACTATTCCTTAACATTTTTACAAGTATCACAATACTTTTTTAAAGTTTCAGTATGTTATGCAATCTAAGATAATCACTTTGTCATTATCATTTGATTCAAATTATTTTTATCCATATATAGCACTTATACTGCCAGATAGTTAATGTTCTTTCTATTCTTTCCTTTTTCCTTTTTCCATTTTTTGTTTTTTCTTCAATTATCTTTTTTCTGCATAGTATTTTTATTTTCCTTCATTCCTTTATGTTCTCTTTTTCCTTCCTTCCATCTTTCTGGCTTTCTTTCTTTATTGCCTTTCCATAAATTTGGTATAAGCAGCTATGTTATCTGTTTGTCTCTCTCGGTTTCTATGTGTCTCTGTCTCTGACTCTTTTACTCAATTACTATTCCTAGTAACTATAGTGACAAAGGTTGGAAAGCATATAATTCAATCATTTAATAATCACAACAGCCACATATATTTCAAATAGGATAAATATGAAAGATATAATGAAGAATAATGACAAATATATTTGTTCACAATATGCATAGGTCATTATAAATTATATGATTGGCAAAATGGGGATGGCTATTAATTTGAGATAAATATTAAATGAATAAAAATAACTAAAAGCATGCAGAATGTATCAATAACTATCATACTCCAAAGTAATCTTACTTCTAATATATTTGGAATCACTGCAAGTTTGGTGCCAGTCTAGGCTACATAGAGAAACCCTGTCTCAGAAAACCAACTTCCAATATTATGCAAATTGATATTTTATACTTAAAATAGTATAACATGATCTGTATTCATTTCTTTTCTTAAATATTACAAGTAGAAACCATACAGAAATTTTATTACAATAATCTTTATATATATTTATTTATTTATAATTTGTTTCCAACCATTTTATTTAATGGTTATGTTGTAGATAAACAAAAGAAAATCACTAATTTGAACTTCCATTTTTGTCATTTTTTTCTGGAGACAGGGTTCCACTATGCAGTTCAGGGTGGCAATGAATTCACTTTGTAGCCCAGGCTGGACTCAAACGCTCAGAAATCCTCCTGCCTCAGCCACCAAAGTGCTGGAATTACAGGTATGCACCACTATGCCTGGTGGAGCTTCCTTGTTATAGCCAAATTCTGGATGAATTATGTTCATGGTGGTCTGAGGCAACCCTTCACATGGTAGAGAAGAAAAATTTTAAAAAAGAAAGCAGGATGGAAGGAAAGAGGAAAGTGATAGTCCTATCATTCAAAATGTGAAATAATTTCAAAACATAAAGTTTTATTTATTTTTAAATATGATAAGAGAACAAATTATCAAGGATATAATAATAATTTACATTTGGAAGTCCGTCTGTATCTAGGAACTTACAGTGTGACTACATTTAGTGAGTTTTCATGTTTAATATAGTGACATCTACATGTCTGATTTACTGTGTAAAAGAATATTAATTTTCTAAGTAAATATGTACTTGAAATACTTATGTGGTCTGGTCCTAACTGGGTCAGATTTTAAATAAGTCTTGTTCGTGATTTGTGTTTCAGAGATTTAACTGTATTTTTCAAAAAATAACAAGGAGATAAGGAAGGAACAGAATAGGTCCTGATTGTCTGGAAGTGTTTGGAACATATTTTTCTGGTGAAGAGAACTGGAACAAAAAATATAGAAGTTTCCAAAGTAACCTTTCTGATTTGCTAAAGTGAATACTTTGCTGCTGCTATAGGTTGGTTGTTTCACTTTGATTCCATGAAAACATATACTTTCTTCCCTGTTTTTGAGACTCCCCAGTACTATGAATTTTCCAAATGAAATATCCCAAAGTGATGATGTAGGAACCTTTTGTTTATACTTTGATGATAAAACAGAGGGTAAAATAGTCCTGATGGATCTTTCTTCTGTCATGCATCCCTTTGTTGCTGCAATGAAGCAAGTATTTTGCATATTGTGGTGATAATAGAGTCACTGGTTACACCTGCATCATCTTTTGATGTTGGGATACATAAAAAATTGTGGCAAGTTTATAAGAAGCTGTTGAGATATTAATGTTTTGTAATGCTACCTTACTAAGCCTATACCCTCCTTAGTGAGTCTGAAGAAGAAAAAACTAGATTCTCTGAGACATAATGAACATGGCTGAGTCGAGAACAATCACAGTTATGGAGACATAAAATAGACCATACCCTCAGCAAAACGTGGCCATGTGTTTTTAATGAATTTCTGGGATATTGTGGAAAAAGGGTTGAAAGGACCGGGGAGGGGGGAGAATTGGAAAAAAAGAGGAATTAAGATATAACACATACAATGGGCTGGGGATTTAGCCCAGCAGCTTAAGTGCCTGCCTAGCAAGCACAAGGTCATGAGTTCCAACCCCAAGTACCCTCCCAAAACAAAACAAAACAAAACAAGAAAAACCCATACAAGCACAAGTTTCCTATGACAAATGTGATTGTATGTACATCTGAATTATACCATTAAGCATTTTAAAAGTCTTTTTGAAAAAGAGAAAATGTAGGTGTCATTTTCAACAAAATTATGTAACTAATTTATGCATTTTATCTGTTTAAGATTCATTTATTGAGCATGTGCTATATGCTAGGCTGAGGGCTATAACAGTAATTTTCAATTTTTCTTTCTTTTTCAGTCCTTAATTAATATGTGTATATAAACTCAGCTTTTTCATGATCGATGGGCTTGGAAAGTGATGCTGTGTTGAGCCCTCGAAGATACTCAACATTTCCTTTGGACTAACATCATGTGTCCTAGATGTTAAATGAACCCATTCCCAGATGTCCTCTGTATTAAACAATCCCAAAGTGAATGAACTGTAACTATAAGGTGTGTTTCTACAATTAGTGAAGTAAATGGAGTGTCAGAAAAATGTACTTAGGAAGGGAGAAGCATATGTTTTCTTTCCAGTCATCTCTGAATATGTGTAAGGGCAATGCAATTTCCAAACTTATTTTTAAGTCTGTTTTCATGGAGAAGTTATGTAAGTGGACACGAGATTTGATGATTTCCATAAGTTTATACAAAAACACAAATACAAATTGTCATTTTGCATGTATGATCACTTTGTATTAGTAAATGTGTTCTAAACCACATTAATCAATTTTAATATGTTTAGCAATTCTAAATATGAACATTTCCATTTCACAAACCTGCAAGTTCATCAAATGCTTCTTTGTCTGTGTATCACACATGTGCAACTCACTGTGATTCACTCAATCAAAATAGTAAAACTGAAAGCTCACCAATTTTGTGCTTCGTTAGGACATCAAGTAGCTGCAAATACCTGCTTCGTTTCTAATGAAAAGGTATAGTGGCTCCAAACTTCATGGCCAGAGAAGTCCCATGGGGTGATGTGGACCATCACTTACCTACTGAGTTCATCCTTCCTTGGAAAACCAGAGGTTTCTCTTTTGTATCCTCCTCATTTATCATGTTTAGGAAAACACTCAAGGCTAAGTGACAAATATATATCACTAGCATTGCTCAGGCTTTCTTGGTCCACTTGTCTGGTGGTAGATTTAAATACACATATAAAATACAAAGGTAAATCTCAAAATTTCAAGATCCATTCATCATCCCTGAATCCTATCTTTTATTAAAATTCTTAGCAATTTTCAGTAGATCAAAAAGGAAGATATTATCAGGCCATAGTAGGTTTGTAGCTTTGAAATAAGATACGTTAAGTTTTCAGTAAATCCAGTAATAAAAAATAGTGAAAACTCAAATTATGAAATGTGTTTTCCATTCATTTGGTTTTTTTGGTCATTCTAATTTTATCACCAAAAATCTATGACTTTTACCTTAGTAACTTTTAAGCAGCTCTAGAATTGTTATTAAAAATATTATTCAATTCAAAGTGAATAATTAGATTCACAACAGGGATTTCTCTGAAATGAAAATTGTAATAAACCTTCCATCCCAGTGGGTCATTTTGACAAGTGCAATAACAAATGCTGTGGTTGGCAAAACCTACAAAGATATCTTGGCCTGTCACCACATTTCTGGCCAAAGAACCTGAATTTGCTTCTACAAAGCTTAATAATGTTACTGTCTTTGACCTTTAAATATTCACAAATGCTTACTTATGATTATCTGAATTATGCATGGTTTTAAAATATAAAACTACTTTAAGCATTCATAGAATTGATATTAAGATATTCAATAAAGTTTATAGAATGATAATTATACTAGCTAATGTATTATTTGCTTAACACAGTATATATACTTTGTAACAGAAAAATATGCCTCTACTGTTGTCTTCCAGAAAAATCAAACTTAAGTAGTACAGAATGCTGTAAGCTATTTCAAAAAGGCTTCTGAAACTGAAAATACAGGAAGTGCTAACAGTGATTAGCATTTGATTGACAGAAATGTGAAATTCCAATCATTCCACGGATTGTTCCATCCTGTGTTCAGCAGTTAACAGTAAAGGATACTGCTGGGGTGACCCACAGGATCAACATGCAAGGGCTCTTTGTGAGATTCAGGAGGCCAGTATTGTTTACCAGAAGTGCTGGGCACTCTACTGTCATGGAGTGAGCTATAGCAAGGGGTGTCTAAAAGGACCAGGCTTGTCAGTGATAGTCAAGAAACAAAGCCTATGGATAATCTGAAATACTGTTATTTGGACATTAATACCTAATGAAAGTTACCCTAAAAAAAATTTCTGCATTCATCTCAGAAGTAATGACACATTTTGTTTGGAATTTTACCAATAAATATTCACTATTAGAAACACTGGTGATTGCAGCTTGTCACCAGCCACTTATAGCAATCACGTTCATGGATATTCTATACATTGGTGCAGACTTCTGATTTCTTCAGTATATACTCTAGTATTGTTATGTTCAAGTATTTGCATTTTGAAATATGCATTAATTCAAAACTTTCAATTCCTTCTATGTAACGATTTGCCTAGTATTAATAATTTTGAAATTATGCAACTGGGGTCATTTGTCTGGTTATGAATTACACTTCAGAAGAATAAAGAATAATGTTAAAACACTTCTTTTACAGAAGCACCATCGAGTCTGATCAGGTTAAGTTGGTAGTAGGTGCACAGGAGACAGTTGCTGCAAAGGGTCACTGTTGTTCTGTGGACTCCTAAGGCTAAGGTGACAGCTTTGGCTCCATTTCCGCATGTTTGTGTGACTCAGGGTAGTTTGTAACTTTAAAAATTGATTAATTTTAAAAAAGCAATTAGAAATATGTGAAATTAAAATGATTGCACATACTTTACGTGTCTCCTATATTTTTGAAGGACATGAAATCCACATGAAAGTTTTTTTATATATTTCAAAGTAGGACACAAATGGGACTCTTGTACTGATATCTCAGTAAATATTGGAAATATTCCTCCTCCCTCCATGAGATATATTTGATTTCAAAGATAATCAGAATAACATCTTTATCAAATACTTTGAGATTAAGTACAATAAGGTAACTGAAATTTTATTTTTCAATGAACATTTCTGAGCCCATACCTAATATGAGACAAGTCCCGACTTCTAGAAAACAAAAATGAGGAATATGACAATGATGTTTTTTATCCAGTTACTTTTATTATCAGAAGATAATTAAATTCAGCATCTATAATAGCCAATCACACATCAGTGACCACATTCAGTATTATTTTAAATGAGTATTTTTATTTTTAACCTACACTTAGGAATAGAAATACAGAGAGATATGTGTACTATATGAATGTATATGTGTTATATGTGAGGTATGTGTTAACTATAGAGAAGTATCTAACTAAATGTAGACATAGATATACAACATAAAAATAACTGATAACTACATCAAGATTCTTTAGGGATATTATAACTATACCACCTTGGCAAAACTCCAGCAAATACCCTTAGAACTACATTTTCTAAACACAACACTAGTTATCAAATACTCTATGTGAATAAATTCCTATGTAAATAAAACACTATTTTTAAAAGTAGTGTTTATTATTAGTGTCTATCACTATTTTATTACCTAGACTTGCAAAGCCAGAATCTTTTGTTTATTGGATATTGTTTGTGTCAGATACATATGGATCAAATGAGGATGATGAGTTTGAATAAGTACTCCTTCATATTTTGACTAGGAAAAACAATACACAAAGCCATCAGGAAGAGTTAATGAAAGATATTGGAACATTCTATTCACCAGTACTACTGAATAAAAAAGATGATCAAATTATAAAATAAAACTGGAAATTTAAAGAAAAGTATTGTATTAAAAAAAACTCATTAGATTATGAGACTCAGAAACTGGACCAGGGAAAGGCCAGGTGACCGGCTCACCCACCCTACACTGTGGGATCTGGCAACCGGCCTGGGAAAATCCTGATGACTGGACCCGCAATACATCAGTGAGTCTCAGCAACTGGCCCAGGCATAAGAATCTGGTAACTGGCTACACCCTCCATTTCTGTGCGGACCGGGTGACAGAGGGTCACCAACCACAGTACCATCCTGGCTAGGACACATACAATGCACAGGGGAACTGTAAAGCTGAAAAGTCTGAAGTGACATTAACACTGGGGGCCAACAGGTGGAAAGTTTGTGAACCAGTGTTGTACTGGAGGACAAGACACAGAATACAAGCAGGCAGGTGGGGCCATCCTTTTTCTTTCTGTTTTATTAATTTTATTTTTATCTTCCTTTCTTTTTTCCTTTTCTCTCTGTCTCCTCTCTCTCTCTCTCTCTCTCTCTCTCTCTCTCTCTCTCTCTCTCTCTCTCTCTCTCTTTTGTACTGGGGATTGAACTCATGACCTTTTGCTTACTAGGCAAGTGTTTACACCACTGAACTAAATGCCAAGCCCCTTCTTTTTTGTAAATGACTGGAGAGAACTCCAGTCACAGAAAACTAATCCCATGCCCAAAACTCAGAGACAAAATTCAGATAATCCCCTGCTTACTCCTTCATTTTTTCTTTTTTGCCTTCTCTACTTTCACAGAGTTTGCATGATCATCCTTTATCCTCCACCCTTGCTTCTACTTCCTTTTCAGTTATCTTTGTGATAACCTCTATCCTTACATTTTCCCAACACAAGATAAAAGCAGTCTACCAAGAGGAAACAATTTGAATACAAGCTCTTAATTTATGACTGGTACATTACATAACTGTATATTTTGCATTTATGCTTGAAGATATAAAATTAAAATTTACCACAGTTTGTCAGTTTCTAAACTTTACTTGATGCTAGTGTCATCTCTAATTATACTAGTGCAGCTAGGATGTCATATCTGTTGTAATCAGACGTTGTCCCTTCTGTAACAATACTAGAAATCTCTAGGGCAATAACTTCATCAAAGCCCAACACCAAAGGCCTGGGGACTGAACCAACAGACACCAATATCTCATTTTTAAATAACTGGGAATGTAGAGTCTTAGAATAGTAACAAACTCAGAGCCTTCTACACACAGAAGACATCCCTGAAGAACAGACTTTTCCTAGAGAGGACTTGATATTAGTAATACAGTTACTTACTACAAAAACTTACAAAGATCAACAAAGAAAACAAAATAAATACTTCTTTAAAATAAAAAAATGATATGATGCTGAAGAAAAATACAATCTCAGACCTGCAACTCAACCAGGACAAGTCCAGAGGACATTGAGACAGGAAAATGGAAGACACACACCCAAAACTTCTGAAATGATAGGAACTGAAGTAAAGAAACAAATCTAAGCAGCTATAGAGGAAATCAGATCAGAAATAATCTCTCAGATAAAAAAGAAGTGATAACCATAATGAAGGAATTGCTCAGCAAATCTAGAGTAGACATAAATAAAACAATAGAGGAGCAGAGAAAAATGATATAACTTGATATAGTTGATAAAATATAGGAAACAAACACAATACATGAAATGGATTCAAACAGATATCCAGGAAATTGACAATTTCATGGAAAAGTGGAAAAAACATTTGAATAAAACTGAAGATAGATTTTCAGACTATGAAGACAAGATTGTGGCTAGCAATTGTGAGAGTAAGATTTCTTAATAATACCAAGGAATCAGGAAATAACGATTCAACAGCAGTAAGACAATGTAAAGAAAAGCAATATAAATTTGATAGGTAATCAGTGAAAAAGCAGGAGTGAAGACAAATAACATAAAAAAGGCTATTTGCAGAAGTCATAGAAGAAAATTTCCCAAAGTTGGGAACATGCAGATAAGCAAGACATTTTCTGGTCTCCCTCTAAAATGGGATGATGCATATGTGAAATATTTTGTTATTGTTCCACGGGTCTCTGATTACCTGTCCAAATTTTAAAGGTAATCTCTTTTTATCAGTATTGTTTAGATTGGGATGTGTGAATCCTACTGTTCTCTCCTTTCATTTATTATAGTATCTGTAAATTTTAATTAATGTTCTCTATTGTGAGTTTAATTATAAAAGTTTAATATTTTTTCTGCTTGATTTATCTGAAATCACTAGAACATTAACATTTCAGAATGACCAAAGGCCAGAATATTCAGTCTCACAAAATGGGTTTTGAAAACTTTACGTTCATGACACATAAATCACTTTATCATCTTAGTGGAAGCCAAACATAGAAATGAGGTTTTCATGGAAGATAAATAGAGAGTATACTGATCTAGAAGGTGTAAC
This sequence comes from Dolichotis patagonum, assembly GCA_004027295.1. Classification (NCBI taxonomy): domain Eukaryota; kingdom Metazoa; phylum Chordata; class Mammalia; order Rodentia; family Caviidae; genus Dolichotis; species Dolichotis patagonum. Next base: position 5,520 of record PVJX010015846.1, on the reverse strand, counting down.
ATATATGGGATTCACAAGATTCTTAAAAATTTATAATATAAAAACTGCAAACTTGGACTGAAAGTGGCAGACCAAAGTCTAAATGGATGAATAAAATGTGACTCAAACCTTTTCAGATAGGAAATGAACAATAAAATTATTAAAAAGAAAACATATACAATTTATAATACAAGATGAGTGACAAGCAAGATAGAGCCTGAAGCCTAGAGGACAGAATCACAAAGCCCAGAGGGCAGAGTTTTAGATAAGATTCTTGTACTTTGAGTTGATATTATAATACATCATGACTTTTGAGAAATTGTAAAGAAAATGCCAAAAACCTTACCCATGGAATGAAAGTGAATATTTTTTACTGAATTATAGGCTGTTGTAGATAGAAGAATGAGCTGTCAATATCCACATCCCACTCTCTAGAACCTGCAAATATGTTATGTTCTCAGGCAAAAGTAAAATTCTAGATGGGATTAATAAAATGAATTTAAAATGAGGGCATTGCTCTTGGTTATCCGGGCACTTCCATTGAAATCATAGGGGAACTTCTATGAAGGAGGCAAGAAATTCCAAGGCAATACAATGGTAGCAGAAGTTAAAGTTCTGTCATTGTAGTCAAAAAGATTTCAGGCAACTGGAATCTGTAAAGAAGCAAGCAATAATCCCGTCCTTTAGTGCCTCAGGAAAAGAAAAACAAAAACAAAAACAAAAGCAATTTAAAAATCTCCCTTGTTCCTTTAATTTTAGCCTTATAATGCACTTTGCATTTGTAACCTCCAAACTCTAAGATCACAAATTTTCATTGAAAGTTTGTGAAAATATGTTACAACAGCAGTAGGAAACTAGTATGCTATTATCCATCCTTTGTGTATCCCTATACATTTTAGAATCATTTTGCATATTTCTTTTAGAATGGGCTACCAACATTATTGTAGTAGTTCAACTGATTATATGTATCAATTTAAAGAGAAGGATTGTTGCTATAACTCTAATATTTTAATAGAGATTAGGCTATTTTAAAAGCTTTATTTACCTTTCTTAGAATTTTCATTAGTTAAGATTTTCAAGATTTTGCCCATTTCTTCTAATTGTGTCCAATCCTTCTATTGGCTCACAATTGCACATTGTATCTTCCTTTCAGTCTCTTAATACCAGTTTTTTTATTCTTATTTTTTAAAGGTTGCTGACAATTTGTACTCCCTTACTTTTACTTTAATCATTTGGCTAAGCGTGTATCTTTAAAGCAGAGTGTAAACATTATTTACTATAAACATACCAAAAAAGGAAGAAGATCAAGACATTGGTGGAGGGGGAAGGAAGAAAAGAGAAAGGAGAAGAAAAAAGAAATTAGGATGTGTTATGTACATACATGCACTTTCCATAAGGAGTGTAAACATTATGTACCACATACTAATAAATTAAAGCTATTGACAAATGCAAATGGACCAACAAATGAATGCATGCATTTTAGATTTCTCATTCTAAAATTTTCCAGTTTTCAGTGTAAAAGACTTTTTTGTTCCAATTGGTAAATAATTCTTGATAGCTATCAATTTCAATAGAAAAATTTTGTACTAGACTTTTTTAAAATTATGTTCATAAAGTAGGAAGCCTTCAAAGTCTAAAAAAGTCTTCATGTATAGGCAAATTTATTCACAGTAAAATGTAATAAAAATTTTTTCTTTGGGGGTAAAGTTCAGATAGTTAATGTATATTAAATAGATGTAAATTGCATCCCCACACATGTTATGTATTCTTCTTTTACATCATATTTTAGATTTGGACTTTGAAACACAGACACTATGACTAATGCTACTATAAGAAAATTCCATGCCTTTACTTTTTAATTTTTATATTAATAAATGTTTGCAGTACATGTTTACATTTATCTTAAAGAGGGTCTTAGTTACTTTCTCATTGATGATACATTTTGGCTCACAGTTTATAAAAGTCTCAGTCTATGACTAGGTGGCTCCAATACAGCATAATATAGCCGAGGGGCATCACTGAGGAGAAGCAGTTTAGTGGCTGGAAAGCAGAAGGTAGCAATCAGCAAATCACAACAGAACGTCTTGCTTTTTAATCAAGATATACATCTTTATATCCCATTTATATCCCACTCAGGCTATAAACTTACGGATTAGTGCCACCCACAGCCAAGCTGGGGCTTCCATTATCTACACCCAGAACTATGATAAACTCATTTTTATTACACCCTTAATCCAAGTATCACACCTCCATCCACCTCCCAAAAACATCTCCCCAAAACACACCATCCACCTCCCAAAAAACCCAACAGTTAGCATATAAAATTGTGAGAGGATATCTAAATACAGGCAATTACATTTGCTCCCAGCCTCTAAAAAAACCTGTATGCATCATTTTATGCAGAATGTATTTAGTCCTTCTGTAATTACTACCAAAGTCTTAATACTTTCAACAGAAAATAGCACAATATAAACACTCACATTTCCACAGATAGAAATAGGATGATTGACAGGAATGAGACAGGAAAGAAAACTCAAAATCTAGCAGCACAAAAATTAAGTCCTGTAGTTCCATGTCTAGTAATGTGTCAACCTGCACAGATGTGAACTCTAAAGTGTTCAGATAGTTCTACTGCTATGGAAACCTGGATGGCCTCTCTTTTGGGAAGGCATTTCTCACTCCTTGTAGCTTTCCTCAGTCAATCCACGATACTGGGTTCTCCAGCTTCCCATGGTCATCATTTCACCTTCAGTTTCACATTCACAGTTTCACACCCTGCTGTGTCAGGAGCAAACACTCTGGCCTCTAAGGTTTTCTTCTGAAATCTTCAGGAAGCCTTCCTGACCCTACTACTCTTGCATTCTGCCTGCACTTGAAAAGGAAGTGAATGATGCCAGAACTTCCACCAGCTGGAGCAGTTACCAGGCTTCATTCTTCCTAGGTTGTAGTGGAAATGTCTGGATAGCTAAGTGTTCTGAACCCAATTCAGATCAAATTCCTTACATCACACCCAGTGTTTTGGGTCTCTGTTCTCAAAGAAAAGTGTTTCACATTTGCAATATTGAGGGTGCAAGAAGAGATGTCCTACTGATTCTTGTGATGTACTAAGGCCATCTTTTCTATTGTCCTATTCATTTTTAGCACTGAAGTTCTGCTCTGACCCAATTTTATAGTTTTTAATTTTATTGGAGGCTTCTTTCTGGCTGAATTCAGAAAGTTTTAAATCATCTGCTGGGCTCTTTCATCTGGATTTTCAACAAAAATCTTGCTAGAGTTCTCCATGCCCAACTTCTGCATTTCAATTAAGAAAGCCAAGAATCTGAAGAGGGGTGGAGTTTGCCCCAGGACAGGGAATTGTGACCCAGGGGTTCTGCCAGCCCCAGTTCTCCACACCCAGCTTCTGCATTTCAATTAAGACAGCCAAGATTATGCAGAGGTGCAGAGTTTGTGCTAGGTGAGTTCCAGGGACCTGGGGAAAGTTGAGGACCTATGTTCAGGCTTTTGAGTTTCTGAAGAGCTACTGGGACTCTGGATTGGGTCCAGCAGATTGCAGGGCCTCAGTCAACCATTTTCAGTGGCCTGGTTTCAGTCCAGGAGGCAGGAACCTTGAGTGAGGACTCTGGGCTCAATTGGGCTCTCCTGGGGACAACCTTGAGACCAGCACTGCCAGCTGCTGAGTTCATATCCAAACCCCTAGGAGAGGGGAATGTGCCCTGGGGCTCTGCCGGCCCCAGTTCTCCATGCCCAGCTTCTGCATCTCAATTAGAGAGCCAAGAATCTGCAGAGGGGTGGAGTTCGCCCCAGGTGAGTTCCAGTGATCTGGGGAAAGTTGGAGACCTAGTTCTGGCTTTTGAGTTTCTGGGGAGCTACTGGGACACTGGACTGGGTCCAGCAGATTGCAGGGCCTCAGTCAACCATGCTCAGTGATATTGTTTCAGTCTAGGAGGCAGAAACCTTGCATGAGAACTCTAGGCTCAATTGGGCTGGCCTGGGGACAGCTTGAGACCAAGGCTGCCAGTGGTGGAGTTCATATCCACACCCCTAGGACAGAGGATTGTGCCCTAGGGGTTTCTCTGGCCCCAGTTCTCCACACCCTAATTCAGCCTCTCAATTTAGGGAGCCAAGTGCCTGCAGAGGAGCTAAGACTTCTGCAGTAGCTGAGGGTGCAGTAGGAGATTTGTGACACACCCAGAGGAAGCTTTGGAACACCACTCAAACCAAGGAAATAAAGAAAAATGACAAAAGGAAAGACCAAAAGGCAGGCTCAGATCACCAGCCCATGCCAAGAAAGCCTGGGAGCCATGTACATAGAAGAAAATAGAAGCCATACACCTGAAATGACCAAAATGATATCAACTGATATAAAGAAGCAACTAGGGGAAGTTATGGAGAAATTCAAATTAGAAATAATTGCCCAGGTAAAAGAAGAAATGATAAAAGTAGGGAAAGAAATAGTGAACACATCTAGTGAAGACACAGCTACAAAATTAGAGGAACAAAGCAAACAAATAGAATCCCTGAATGAACACGATAAGAAACAAGCAAAAAACATAAAGCAGATTCAAAGAGATATACAGGAAATCAAAAATTCTATTGAAAGCTGTAAAAACTGACTCAATGAAAGTGAAGATAGACTTTCAGACCTTGAAGATAAGATCACAGCTAGTGAACAGGAAAGGAAAGATCATTTAAAAATAACAAAGAATCAGGAAATAACAACTCAACAGCTACAGGATGATGCAAAGAAAAATAACATAAGATTAATAGGGATAAATGAAAAAGAAGAGGATAGCCCAAATGATATAAAGAGGATATTTACAGAAGTAATAGCTGAAAACTTCCCAAATGTGAGAATGGAAACTGACATTTGGATTAGTGAAGCATATAGAACTCCAAATAGCCATAACCCAAATAAAACTACACCCACACACATAATAATCACCATCCCAGAAACCCACCATGAGAACAGAATACTAAAAGCTGTTAGAGAGAAAAGACAGATCACCTATAAAGGAAAACCTGTCAGAATCACAGCAGACTTCCCAACACAAACAATGAAGTCAAGAAGAACATGGAGTGAAGGATTTCAGATCCTAAAGGAAAACCACTTCCAACCCAGACTGACGTACCCTGCAAAACTGTCCTTCAAAATGGATGGAGAAATAAGATACTTCCATGACAAAGAACACCTGAAAAACTTCATGAACACCAAACCAAACCTACAAAGATTACTGAAAGACATTCTATATACACACGGGATAAAACTATGAAGCAAGGCAGACAATTAAATAGAATGGAAAGCTAAAGACACAACAGCAGAAAGATAACATGTCAACAATAAAACAATATATATCAGTTATAACCATTAAAGTAAATGGCCTCAAGTCACCAATCAAAAGAAACAGACTGGCAGAATGGATCAAGGAACAACATCCAACCATATGCTGTCTACAAGAAACCCATGTAACCCAAAAGTACACTCATAGACTGAAAGTCAAAGGATGGAAAATAATACTTCACGCAACAGGAAACCAAAAAAAA